>AWOL01S0138610.1:9299-43624 GCA_000715115.1 Nicotiana otophora
AAGAATCACTAGTCCTCCGCGGCACAATGAAAGCCCACACTGATTGGGTCACAGCCATCGCCACCCCAATTGACAACTCCGACATGATCGTTACCTCCTCCAGGGACAAGTCCCTAATCGTCTGGGCTCTCACCAAGGACGGCCCACAATACGGTGTCCCCCGCCGCCGTCTCACTGGCCACGGCCACTTCGTCCAGGATGTCGTCCTTTCCTCCGACGGTATGTTTGCTCTCTCTGGTTCCTGGGACGGTGAGCTACGCCTTTGGGATCTTCAAGCTGGGACCACCGCTCGCCGTTTCGTCGGTCACACTAAGGATGTTCTGTCCGTTGCATTCTCTGTCGACAACCGTCAGATCGTCTCCGCTTCACGTGACAAATCCATCAAGCTGTGGAACACTCTCGGTGAATGCAAATACACCATTCAGGAAGGCGACTCGCATTCTGATTGGGTTTCATGTGTTCGTTTCAGCCCGAATACACTTCAGCCCACCATCGTTTCTGGATCCTGGGACCGTACTGTGAAAATCTGGAACCTCACTAACTGTAAGCTGAGGTCCACTCTCGCTGGACACGGTGGCTATGTGAACACCGTGGCAGTGTCTCCTGATGGTTCGTTGTGTGCTAGTGGAGGCAAAGATGGTACTATTTTGCTTTGGGATTTGGCTGAGGGGAAGAAGCTCTACTCGCTTGATGCTGGCTCTATCATTCACGCGCTCTGCTTTAGTCCTAACAGGTACTGGCTGTGCGCAGCTACTGAAACTAGCATTAAGATTTGGGATTTGGAGAGCAAGAGCGTTGTTGTGGATCTTAAAGTTGATCTCAAGCAAGAGAGTGAGATGGCTACTGAAGGAACTACTGGCTCTGCCTGCAAAAATAAGGTCAACATTTACATTCTTTTTATTATATATAATTGTGTATTTTCTGAATGATTTTACCCTTGGAATATATATCTTTTTCATGCCTAGTAGTATATACACATACATCTAACTGAGTCTATACATAAAACATCTAAAATTAGGTCGATGTATAGGATGAATTAGCTTTTCTGAAATAAGATAGAGAACTTTTAACTTTTGAATGGTGGTCGGGTTAACGCTTCGTTTTTAGACTGAAATTTTGTCCAGAAGCTGTCATGGGTTAATGCTGTTATATAAATTCTGGTTAGCTTTTTTGGCTTTTAACTTTTGTATCTCTGCAATTTGTCATTTACTCAGTTTTGTTAAGTGTTAATTTGAATATATTATTTAATCCACTGCTTATGGGGGTGTTGCCTCTTTAGCCAAGGTTTTATAGGGAATAGCCTCTCTGCCCTCATAGGGTAGGGGTATGGTCTGTGTACACACTAACCTCCCAAACTCACTGGGTTTGTTGTTGTAATCCACTACTTATTGTCAGTTGTTTTGTTATATTGATTAAATAATTGCATGTTTGCTACATAGATAGACTTTCTGTAGTACTTAAATTCTTGTACAAACTTTGTATACTTGCAGTTGCAGATTTTGTAATGATATTGTGATAAGATGTTCTGTTATCGATTGAATTGTCTGATATTGTTGAATCTCATTTGGCAGATCATGTACTGCACCTGTTTGAGCTGGAGTGCTGATGGAAGCACGCTTTTCAGTGGATATACTGATGGTTTGATTAGGGTTTGGGGTATTGGGCGTTATTAGGAATTGCATTTTTCGGCCATAGTCATTTAAAGACATTTAGATTTCTCTTGAAATGCTTGAAGAAGGATATCTGGATTCTCTTTGTTTCTCATGGTTTTGAGAGTTTTGCTGTTCTAATATTGGGATTTTATTCAGTATTTTGTTACAAGCATCATGTTGCTTATAAATCCAAGTTGCTTTGCATGGTCACTTAAGAATTTAGTATGTTGTTCCTCTCTGCCTACTTTTGATCAAAGTTTCATTTGTTTGGTGATACACATGGATAAGAAACCTGCAACTCAGCTTCTACCATTTATTTCATGGTCCTACACTCCCTACTTTTGTTGTTGGGATACTTTTTATGAAATGAACTGTACGCTCTTTTCTTCCTCCTAGAAACTTTTTTGGGAGGAATAAATTTCATCTTCTGGAAGGTGAATTTATTTGATTGGTACTGTTTTTATCCCTCCTATTTTGTTTGATATTGTTTTGTTAAATATAAGTGATTTCCAGCACAACCTGCGAATTAGCAAATTGATCAGCGAGGTCAAATTAGGTGATCTTGAGGTGGATCAAGACTCCAGTGCACGAGGGTGTCGAACTGAATTTAACACATAAGTCATTCAATGTTTATAATCCGAATGGACAAAAAAATCATAATCCAAATTGACCAGAAGCAATTGTTATGGAGCTGATTATGGCCGATGTTATTGTTATGCTTTGAGCAGAAACCCATTACCCATACCGAATTGGTGATTATTCAATCAATCCTTGTAGATTTAACTTTCATTCTTTATTCATCTACCTACCAAAAAATCTGAATTATCAGCTATATAAACGAACTCAAAAATATTTCGAATAATTATAGATGTAGAATGAATCTTGTGCCGATGAATACTAAAATTCGGATTAAATAGAGCAATTGACTAAAAGAGCATAGGATCTGAAATTTTGAAGAATTGAGCTGCATCTCTTAAAATAGCCTTGCAGAATCTTTGATTAAACGTCTGCAATTGATAGCAAGGCTATTACTTATGAAAATCAAGTTACTCACTTCAGTTTGGGGTCAAGCTATTTTACATGCAATAATGGTAATTCGTCTCAAACCGACAAATTATCATAAATATTCCCCGTTGTAATTAGTTTTGGGTCATGAACCTAATATATCCCATCTAATAATTTTTGGATGCGCTGTATATGTGCCTATAACACCGTCATATCGCACCAAGATGGGTCTCCAAAGAAGATTAGGAATATATGTTGAGTTTGAATCACCCTCCATTATTCGCTACCTTGAAACATTAACAGGAGATTTGTTCACTGCTCGATTTGCAGATTGTCGATTCGATGAGGCATTTTTCCCAAAATTAGAAGGAGAAATCGGTGGAACCAAATGTGAAATTTTGTGAAAAGCTACATCATTGTCTCATCTTGATCCACGCGGCTCTATTTGTGAAAAAGATGTAAAAGATTATCCATTTGCGGAAAATAGCAAATCAAATGCCAGATGCATTTACGGATCTGAAAAGGATAATGAAATCGCATATCCCTACAGAAAATGAAGCATGTGCCCATCACTCCAGCAATGGCATCGAAGATTCCAATCCGTATTGATGTCCCTGTTGGACAATCTTCTAATGTCATAGCTAATGAGTCAAAAGCACGCCTAAAACGTGGCACACCATTGGATTCTAAGGATCGAAATCCTAGAAAAAAGAAAATAAATGATCAAGATGACACTACGAAAGAGTCTCATAAAGAAACCCATGATTTAACCAATCCTGAGATTCATGAGGATATCGATGAGCCTGAGACTCAAGAAAATAAGAAACTATCAATAAATCCAATCGATATTGAGACAACTTTGAATCGATTGAATATAGTGGTGGATTATGTCTTTGCATACAATATTGCATCTAGCATTATGCAAGATAATGAGGATCTTGAACCTCGATCTGTTGGAGAATATCGACAAAGACGTGATTGGCCAAAATGACAAGAAGCAATCCAATATGAGTTGGATTCACTTGCGAAACGTGAAGTTTTTGGGCCTGTAGTCCAAACACCTAATGGTGTTAAGCCTGTTGGCTATAAATGGGTCTTTGTACGTAAAAGGAATGAGAAAAATAAGGTACAAAGCTATAAGGCACACCTTGTTGCACAAGGATTTTCACAAAGGCCTGGCGTCGATTATGAAGAGACGTATTCTTCTGTTATGGATGATATAACGTTCCGTTATCTCATTAGTTTTGTTATCCGTGAAAAGTTTGACATGCATTTAATGGATGTGGTTACAACCTACCTTTACGGCTCACTTGATAATGAGATATACATGAAAATTTCCAAGGGATTTAAAATACCCGACGCACATAATTCAAAGTTCTGGAAAATATTTTCAATCAAATTGCAAAGATCTTTATATGGTCTAAAGCAATCAGGAAGAATGTGGTATAACCATCTTAGTAAATATTTATTAAAGAAAGGTTATATAAATGATGCCATTTGTCCATATATTTTTATAAAGAAAATAACATCGGAGTTTGTTGTACTTGCCGTATATGTTGATGACATAAAGCTTATTAGAACTCCTATAGAACTCCAAAAGGCAATTGATTATTTAAAGAAGGAATTCCAGATGAAAGATCTCGGAAAGACAAAATTATATCTCGGTTTACAAATTGAACATTTGGCGGATGGGATTTTTGTTCATCAATCTGCCTATATAGAAAAGGTATTGAAATGATTTTACATGGATGGAGCACATCCATTAATTACTACGATGGTTGTTCGATCACTTGATGTAAATAAGGACGCATTCTGACCTCAAGAAAAGAATAAAAAGCTTCTTGGTCCTGAAGTACTATATCTTAGTACAATTGGTACACTAATGTATCTTGCTAACACTATAAGACATGACATAACTTTTTCAGTTAATGTCTTAACGAGATATAGCTCTGCTCCTACAAGGAGACATTGGAATGGAATCAAACACATATTGCGGTATCTAAAAGGGACTACCGATATAGCCTTATTTTATGACAATGATTGCAATACCGATCTTGTTGGTTATGCCGATGCTGGATATTTATCTGACCCGCACAAGGCTCGATCTCGAACAACTTATGTGTTTACGTGTGGAGACACTACCATAACTTGACGATCGACTAAGCAATCAATCGTGGCTACTTCTTCTAATCATGCTGAGATAATTTTTATTCATGAAGCAAGTCGAGAATGTGTTTGGTCGAGGTCTATAATACATCTTATTTGAGACAAATGTGGTTTGAAGTGTGAAAAACTACCCACATTTTTGTATGAAGACAATGCAACATGCATACCCCAATTGAAGGAAGGATTCATAAAATGAGATAGGACAAATCACATTTCACCAAAGTTATTTTTACACATGATATTCAAAAGAATGGTGATATCAATGTGCAACAGATTCGTTCAAGTGATAATATGACTGATTTGTTCACCAAATCTCTACCGACGTCAACCTTTAAGAAACCAGTGTACAAAATTGGGATGCAAAGGTTCAAGGATGTGAACTGATGCTCTCATCAGGGGGAGTTAATACGCGTTATACTCTTTTTTCCTTATAAGGTTTTATCCCACTGGGTTTTCCTTGCAAGATTTTTAATGAGGCAACCAAAAGGCGTATTTCTAAACATGTGTACTCTTTTTCCTTCACTATTTTTTTAATAGAATTTTTTCCTAATAAGGTTTTAATGAGGGACATTATCTATGGACATCCAAGGGGGAGTGCTATAAGAAATGTCAAATTATAGTGGATTCCTACTCTTCCTCCATGATCTTCATCTCAAATGCTTAATGACATATTCAATGACATATTTCTTCACTTTTCATGCCTATATAAAGGCCTTGTAATAGATAGGAAAATACACACAATTGAAGAAGAAATAAGAATCTCTTATCTCTTTCTCTATATATCTTTTAACTTGTTTTTCCTTGTTCCATATTGTTAGTTTGAGTTATATTTTATAACAACTGGTTGTTTTTCAGATTTTTGCATTCTCTCTCTTTTTGCCTTCGGGCCTTCACGTAGTGGGTCGGATTATGGGTAGGTGAATTTTAAACCGGGTAGATCAAATTTGCATCGAGTCTTTTAATAAGGAGTTGCCACGTGACTCTATTAAAAATAAAATTAAATTTGATACATATTCCATAGTATAACGGTTGGGTCTAAAATGATCAAATAGCAAAATATTTGGTAAGTTTAAATAATTTTCGATACTAGAGGGTATATTGTTCTGATTTAAAAAAGATGGGTTAAATTAAATTGTTAAAATAAACAAACACATCTACTTTTTGGTTATATTGAGCCAAACGAGGTATCGAAGTGGGAAGTAGGCTTCACTTCTCCAACGCCATTCTTGGACTCTTAACCTCCCACAAAGTAGCAGCAGGAACAGTAGATTAAAATTCCGGCCCACAATCAAGGCCGGTGAAACAAAAAACAGGATTAACCTTGGCTACTAGTACTTCGATTGGATGTGGTTCGTTAATTCTATCCTTCCCTTTCTGTAATTTCATATGAATATACTTTATGATAATTTAAAAAAAGTTGGGTATGTTATTATCCGTGCAGTGATACTCAAGTTTATGTTTTATCTTTTGCTTTGTGGCTGTTCAAGATTCCTTTTTTTCTTTCTTTTTGCATCATTTAACTGATACTTTTTACGAAATATATATGTTGTAATTGCAAATTGGGTTTTCACAAAGAGGTGTAGAAGTAGCTGAGAATCTGAAGGGTTAGGCAGTTGATTAGAAGAGAAAAAACTATTGTATTGGTGTATCAATATTTTATTTTTGACACTGATTTGATTGGAATAGGGAGTTTTGGAGAAGGCATAAGAGGAAGGTATATGTTACACTTGGAGTTGTTGGAAGTGGGTACCTTTTGTACAAGCTGTATGACGGACACAGGCGACGTCTCTCTGATCTTGAGAGGGAACTCGCGGATGAAAGAAGAAATGAGGAACTCATTAGATCCCAGTTAAGATTTTCTCTTTTTAATCTTTTATTTTATTTTCCCTGAAAAGGAAGGTACACTGTCTCCTTTTCATTTTGTTTGGTGTACTATGTAGTCTTAGAGCTATATTATGCTCAGAGTTATTTGTCTCCTCCATAGGGTTAAGGCACATTTTGAGAACATTCAAGGAATAGCTAATTCAACAACATTGCCTCATGTAATGCGGAATTTAAGAAGTCGAATAGAAGAAGAATTGGACCTTGCTCTCTTGACGGAGAGGTTGATGAAAGGAAAATACCATCCAAATACTCTAACAGCTGCCGAGAAGCTCGAGCTGTGGGAGAGACTCAAAATTTTAAGTATGGACATGTGCACACATATAGTTTGTGTTGAATTTTATGTACAATAGTTGGCTTATAATGTTGTATTTTGTGCTCTTCCAGCGTTTACCAGAATTGTGTTGTCTCTTTGGGTAACCACAGTGCTAAGCTTGTATATTAGAGTTCAAGTCAACATATTAGGGAGACATCTTTATATCGATACTGCACATGGCCTTGGAACCTCTTGTCAACTTGTAAGAACTGCTTCTTTTTTCTTGTCCATGACTACTATTCTATCTTGCAATTATGTTTATATTGATTGTTGTATCTACAATGTCTTAAAAAGTCTTGCCTTCAGATGGTTATGATTTTCCACAGCTATGTGGTTGTTGATTGCATACTGCATCTGTGGGGCAATGAATAGGTCAGCAGTTTGATAAGATGAATTAATTGTCCATATTATATAAATTGAAAATTTGGAGCTGCTATAATGACTGCATCAGACTCTTGGAAAGATGTTTAAACAGGAACAGGAACTGAGATTGTTAAGAACATCCCGATTTCCAGAATGTTTGAGACATAGATGTTTAGATATCCATTAGTTGTTTGGAGGAGAAGTAGGGGGCTTTGTGTAAATAAGAAAATTTTGGGTCTTTTAAAATATGTGTCATTAACAGTAATGCAAAAAAAAAGTCCCTTCTACCTATTAATGAAAACTTGAGTCTCTCTCTTTCTCTCAAAAAGAAGACTCAAAGGTCTCTTTTAATTTTTGAACCCAGTAAGTTAAGTCATGACTGAATGTTAATTGAAGAAATATTTGTAAGCTTGGCTAGGCTCGTAAGCTTGCCTTGCTCAGCACCTAAAAGATTGAGCTCAGCTAAAGTATTCTTTGCAGCTGGTTTGAACTTGAGAAAATTTGAGCGTGAGCTACTCACTAGGGCTTTGTATCATGCACCTGTATATGAACAAAGTGAGGAGAACTGGAACATCTGGCAAGAAAGCAATGATATTGGAACAAACTGAAGCAAATACGAAACAGGAACAGGAACTAAGGAGACTAAAATTTGGAGTTGATTTTCACAACAAATGACAGAGCAGGAATATTGTGAGTCTATACATGGGAAGGAACTCGCGGAGTGTCTGTAATGAGACGGAATTTTAGTCTTTATTGTGTAGTTGGTATGGTTAGAACTTATCAAGTCTTCTTGTATCATATTGAGTTTTTTGTTTCTGGTACCCAACATGTGCAGTCTGGGTTGCTTTTTCTGGGTGCTCTTGACAAATCACGTTTCTCTAGATAACATCATTACTCTGCTTATCATTTATTCAGATAAAGGAAGTATATGAAAAAATTTCAGCATCTAAAATTGTCTAGTTTACCGATCGAAAAAATTGGCTAATTCCCACAACCATTGTCCCTCTGTTTTGGTGTAGGGTATTCAAAGAAAATATAAGAATCGGATTCTATAAGAAGTAGAAAATCAAAATGAATCTTCAACCCTTTATTGTAATTGAAAAGGGATAATAAGAGTGGCTTGTTTTATGGTATACCCTACTTTGTAGTTGCTTGTTTCAAGTGCATTTTCTTTTTGCTCTATGTTAATGCTGATCCAATTGACGGTAATCTTTTAGCTCTCAGTTTTTTCGCTTGTTGAGGTGCAACTGATAGTATTCCCGGTAGTTCTTTTACTTATTGGAAGAGCATTTTCTTTTTGTTATTCTAGGATGAAGCTGATCTAATTGACAGAGATGACGAGCAGCAGTTTCTAGCCAGTGCAGACTATCTTACTAATGTTGGCCTTCCTGCCTTGATTTCAAGTTTTGAAACTGCAGCATCTGAAGTTCTAAAAGGGTAGGCTCCTTACTTTGTTCTTCACCACTCGGATGTTCAAATATGCATCTAGAGTTAGTGGGTTGCTCAGTTCTTCCATTTTATTTTCAGTCGGTAACTATCTAATTTTTGGCATTCGGTCCTTCGAACTGACTGATGGACTCATGAATTGATGGTTAGATTCCGTAATTCTTTTTGTCTGTCTTTTTGCAAAGAAATGCTTATCAGTGTTAACCTATATTGTGAAGTTTACGCAAAGTTTCAAGGTGTTCAAGACCTGTCATTGTATTTCAAGCTTACCTTTTTTCTTTTCCCATCACTGTGTAACCATACTTTAAGGTTCATCTGTTGCGGATAATTCAATTGACACTAAATATTATTATGATAATTGGTTTCTAATGAGAATAAAATCAAGATGGGCATGATGCAGAGGTAGGAAAAAATAGAAGCTCTATATATTGCGGTGATGCACATCTGTAAATAGCTCCTGGAGGGAGATAACGTGGAGGGCATCAAGGTGGAGATATCGATTGGATTTCTGCGGCATTAATTGGTAACTATTGTAGTCTGGCAATGATGATAAGATAAGGGAGAAAATCAAAAACAGACATGGCAAGGGAGAGAGGAATGGTATTGGGGTTTGTGGAAAAAAGGGAAGCGAAAGAGTTGGAATTGAAGAAGCTCAACTCCAGAACAATGCTTATGAGAGCTTGAAGAATCACGCCCATGTGTTTAAATGCATAGACTTTCCGTCAAACCACAACCCAGTTCTTTTGGAATTTAAATGAATGTGCACAGACATGCGTGCGCGCGTGCGCACAGAGAGAGAGAGAGAGAGAGAGAGAGAGAGAGAGAGATCCAAAGTACCTAAATTTTTTGATGTGCGAACCACATACTGAATAACAGATCAACAGTCAGCATCTGACAAGTGCCAGGTTCCGCTCACTCCTGTATATCTATGTGCAAGCAGTAGATGAGATTACTTGTGTGTTATTCTTCTGTTTTATGTTTTCTATTCTATTTTTTACCATATTCTTTTAGAAGTTAGATGCACCACTTTTTTTCTTCTTTTTAAAGTAGTTGCCTATAAAGGATGTTTAGTTGGAAACCAATAAATGTAAGAGCACTAGCCAATGAGTATGGAGTCATTTGAGTTATCAAATTGTGATTATCCTCTTCCGACCTCCTAATCCAATGGCCAATGAAAAGGCCACATCATCCTGTCTGTCTATGGGGTTAAACAAATCTTTATCCTGTATATAAAGACCTAGGGACAAAAAAGCCATACCCATGCAATTGTGGGTGATAGAATGGATATTATGAAGGACAATATAGGACCAGTGGGGGTTCACTAAGACAATGTCTCTAAATCGATGGTCGTGGTACAAACATACATGCTATTTAGAAGGCATGCTGTGTTGGAACATTGTCCTCCTGGAGTTAAACATTTTGGTGGATGAAAGTCAGACGATTGACCCTTCTCAAACAATGGGATTGTGTAGTTGTGTGTAATATACTTCCTTTGTATTTGAAATAGCTATGCCTTGCCAAAATGGGTCTTTTAAAAATTTCTGAACTTCTGGTTTGCAGAAAACAGTTGAAGGATTTCTTCAACACAACTTTACTGCATGATACTGTTCTGCGGATATTGGACACCTTCATGAGCATGGGAAGCCCTCATCACTGGCTGGGTTTTTTGATGCCAGAGCACTTTAAACTATATAACTCTGCAGCAACCTCTATTAGTAGTAATACAGAACCTTCTCCTTCATCCAAATTCGAACAACTTATGCTGGAGGCACAGGCCATTTTGTCAAGGTATTTTTGTTTATTTTTCCCATTGTGTTGCAAGACAAGATTCAGCTTGGTATACCAAGTTCATCACTGAATGGTTAAGGCACTAGGGGAATATTTATCCAGAATGTGAAGAAAACAATTATATGAACATTGAGATTTTCTCGATATTATGCGGAAAAGCTAATTTTTGACATCTTTTGTTGAGCACATAGCGGAAATACTTCCACATTAGTCAAAATTTGGTCGATGTCACACAAATGGATAGGTCTGCTTGTAAGATTTGCACCTTTTTATGCTGCTTTGAGCACAAGGAAAGGTACTGAATTACCCACCCACAACCCAAAAAGAAAAAAATAAAGAGGAAAAATGGAGCTGTCTGCTGTGTTCCTTCTAAGGATAAGTTTAGAATTTAATGCATCAGATCAAGCAAAATGTCTTCATTCCTTAGCTCTTAACTGATGCCTGCCAGTTTAAAATATTGACAAATTCAAGTATTTGTTTCTCATATTAATTCACTTTGGCAAATTTGTTAGTTGATTACTTGTCCTTTTGTTGGGCAGCTCTGAATTTGAGAATATTCTGGACTTGTCACTTAAAACGGCAGTGGATGTTATGATGGAAGACGTGACTGTCCTGTGCGGGGAAACCAATTTAAAATTAGGCATTCCATTAGCCAAACTTCTACCACGACTCGCTCATATGAGTCGTATCCTGCTTGAAGAATCCTATCGGAACAGGTATATCCAAGTTGTCCAAGACATGCCAGAAGTAGAAATGTTCTTCACCTTGTTATATGCAAGCACACCGGCGCCATAGTGTAGGAGCATTGTTGTACTTTTATGTTTAACTTCAGCCCAGGCATGGATGTAATAGATTACATTAGCTCTTTGTTAGGTTTTGTAATGGTTAAAATTTGGAGAGAAAAAAAAATAAGGAAGCTGAAGATTTTCTAGTGAAATTTCATTCTTTCTAAGTACCCACAGTATGCTGCTTAGTATTAATTTCCTATGCAACCTTATTATTTCATCAGGTGAATTAATATTTAGAGCAGCTTCCCCCTCTAGCTTAGTTGTCCTTTTTTCTCATGTGTGTATTGACTTGAGCTTTTCTTATCATGCTTGTGTGCCATTAAAGGGTTACTTAACGATTAGTTGAGATTTACTTGTGTATTTATGTACGGATACGTCTTTAATATTTTTTGACTTGATTTTTGTCCAAGGAAAAATCCGCCAACAAACAAAAAAGAACCCCACTACTCTGATGTTAATAGAGATCAGTGTCTACAAACTTGAAAAGAAAAACATTGTGGGATTTTAGTAAAGCATTAGTGTACTGTCCTTTTTGTAACATATTCCGTGAAAAACTACCTTAGTTTCGAGGATAGTAGGACTAGATTGTTGCATAGATTGGTATTTACATTTAGCATAGAAGCTGCCATGACTGAATATAACAATACTGAAGAAAAGCATAAAAAGCGAAGCACAGTCACAGGTTAATTTGAACAAAATTTGCAAGTAAAATTACCACCTTTTGAATTATCGAACAATAATTAGCATACAGGAATAATTGCGAAAAATGAAAATTTTGGATTGTAAGAACTATTAACTTATTGATAACCATTAAAATGCTAAAGCAACGGAGTGCATTAATGAAAACTTCAACATAAGAAAACATAGATGTCTAAAATAAGATTGAATAGCAGAGAGAAATACATAGTATTGCATAAATGTGAAATAGAAATAGAACGTAACAGGCAACAAGAAAGTGAAATGTTTGATCTATAGGAATGAGAGTGACATCATCAACGTTATAATAAGCATATTGATATCAATTATCAACCAAAGGACTCTTTTACTGGTTAACATTGTTTCCTGCATTGTACAAGCCCTTTGGGACTTGATCAATCATTCATCGGATGAATGATTGAACATGGTTACATCTTGCATGACCATCAACTCGTACGTATCGGATCCTCCAAAATCAGTGCATTTTGGAGGATCCAACACGAATATGACACCAATATTTTTAGAGCCCGAGCAACATAAGTTGATAATGATGTTTAAGGAGTGGCAGAGGAATAATAAGGAAACCCTTCAGTCCAAGAAAAGGAGGCGAAAACCGAGCTCAGCTCCTGCATCATTGGAGCAAGAACAAGTCCGAAGGTCTTATTCATCTGCTTTGACATGCTCATGCAACAATGATTCAGCAGCAAAGATCAGTCCCAAAAACCACCTTCTGTTGGAAAGAACAGTTTCCTTCTGTCCTCTGCTTGCTGCTCTACACTTTGTGAAATAGTGAGAGGAGCCTTATATATACTCCCTCCGTTCACTGCACACCCTTAACAAATAATAAATAAAGTAATAATTTACCATAATACCCATATTAATTGATGTATATTTTTAATGGATTTGAGAAAATGATTTGAGTAATTAATACTATGAGTATAACAGGAAAAAAGAAATTATCTTCTCTTTCTCTTGATATATGCTAAAAGTAATAAGTAAAGTAAAAATATATTTTTAGAATACTGGACAAGTAAAAGTGAGCTGACAACAATATCAACAAAGCAATGCTTTCACTTGTTTCATAAATCTTGCATGATTTTGAGGAAAACATAAAGTCTCTACTAACGGCGAAATTATGTCACCTTATCTTTTCAAAACCAGGGACGGCTAAATTAATGATATCTCGCATCTTTATGCTTTGCCTACAACATAGACACCTAGCAGCCTTATTTCAAAGCGACCCTTTAATGATGATTGGATATCCCAATTGATTCGCTTTTTTGCATTTATCGTACTGGGAAAAAATAAGTTTAGTTTAATTCTTCGATTCTAAACTCTTAGCGAGAAATTAATGTATACATTAACTTTTTGATATTACTATTACTTTGTTTGGTACACTTTTTCAACTTATATATTATTAATGTAAGTATAGTTATACAATTTATTTGATATTATCCTATGTATAATTATTATATAGCAAACTATGGTATTAGCAATATGGAGGGCACTTTTGTCAATAACTAATTTTCTTAAAAATTACGCAATATATTTTAATTTTTAATACACAACACCAAGCAGTGCATAAAAAATAATTTATGCATAACTAATCTCTGCATAACTAATCTCTGCATAACTAATGCTTGCGTTACTAATCCATACATTACTAATCTTTGCATTACTAATATACCTTATTCAGTACTATTCTTATACACCCTATGAAACAACCATAAGACAAACTGATGGCATGATATTTTTGAGTTACACAGTCGGACAAGATAAAGGACAAATATAATTAATTAAACAAGCTGTGTATAACTACTTCTTTGTTATAAAATATTATATTATATTATATAGTGGATGTCTATAATTCCTAAAAAAATTACTCCACTACTCTTCTCCATTAATCTCCATTACTTCTTATTATTATGGTTGTAGCTCTCACACTTCCATAACCTTCTCCGTGATCTTTCCCCACGATCTCAATAGTTAATACCATATTCGAGACATCCCTTTGTATTATCTCAATATCATTCTATAAATAGAGGGTTTGGACATCACATTGTACACACTTGGAAAACACTTGATGAAATAAAAAAGTTCTCTCTTTCCTCTCTACATCTCTTATCTATTTTCTTATTTTATATTATTACTTTGAGCTTAGTTTCTTAAGACATTATCAGCACGAGTTTCTGACAAATTGAATTTGATCTCTTTCTTCTTCAAGAATTTCTGTATGGAAAATGGAAGAGACGGTATCATCATAAATTAAAGATGCAATAGGATGGGAACTCAAGCAGTATATTTGATATCACAACATTTATTGGTATAGCTTAAAGGTAACATTGGCATAGCTTACAGCTTATGGTAACACACCAACCTTTATGCTATATTTCACTGCCTTTCCAAGAAGATATGTTTTGTGCAATTTTGGTTTATGCAATTTGTACTTTATGGATTTATGTATCCACAAATATGTTACTGCCATCACATAAGGTATCACATTAAAACAAATGCACGTCAAATAGTCTTGTGTAGAATAGTTCTCAAAGTCGTAGATTCAAGTTCACTGCACCATGAGGGTAAGACGTCGGGTGTGAGCCCTGGTGCACCGTGATTATAAGAGTTGGGTTAGAGTCCCAACTCATTATGTCCTAACATGCATTTATATGGATAAGACATTGGATTTGAGTCCCAATGCACCATATTGATGATATAATGATGACTAAAAAAAATAATGTAGTTTTCATGAAAAAGCATGAAGCTTGTCCCACTTGATGTGCTCCATTCTTGAAGTGAATGTGGTAGCGGTGCATAATAAGTCTAAATGAAGACAAGTGACTGACCAATGAACGTGGGCATGCCAAAGACCAAAATAATAATAGTCATCATTATGGTAATTGTAAAAAGGTAAACAATAAGGGTTCTCAAAATAGTCCTTCAAAATATGAAGGCAATATTTACCATCAAATTGATATGAAAAATTAATAAATCACGTCGCAATGATTATACTCTATTCTTTGAAGAGGGTGTGACTTGTGATAAGCATTAATAATGCAGACTCATTCCTGAAGGTGAATGTGACAATATCTGATTAAAAAAATATTATGAATAAGGACATACTCATGCATGGTTAGATAAATACCACAACTAACCTCTAAGGGAGGTTTGGGAAAGATAATAAATTTTACTATGTGATTACATGAATATGTCATCGGTCGCGTACTTATGGTATGGCAGATATATTTTGCAAGGCCTTATCAAATATTATTAAAGGTAAAAGTAAAGCAAGAAACGAGTCTTGCCTATAATAATATTGATTGTGACACTGATAATATAATTTTCTCTGTGGAGGAAAAAATCACCATATTGATAATGCGATAAAAGTTCTTGTAGTACAAAATCAATTAAAAGCTCCGGAAGAACTAATTTTGTTACTACCCGAATGAATAAAATTGTTCATGACATTGATATGCAGTAAGTATCAAAAGAATTTGTTTGAGTTTCAAATGTATTAGCCAAAGTGGTTGGCATATTGAGACTATAAATGAAAGGAAGATTGAATATCTTAATATTACTATAATCATACCGGGTAAATATGAGAGGTTACCCGACTTTTCTTCTATTTGTACTACACAAGTATAAGCATGATGATGAAGTCAGATGCCACGAGTAAACTAGAGGTTTACTGAAAAAAATATCAATTGGTATGACCAGTTGGCCATCCCGGTTCAATTATGATGCAAAAAATTAATTGAGAATTACATTGGCATATATTGAAAAAATAGAAGATTTTTTAAGAATTCTCTTGTGGTGCTTATTCTCATGATATACCAGTTAAGATTGGGATTGAATTCTTTGATTTCTGGAACGAATAAAAGGTGGTAAATATATAGGCCCAGTCACCGGCCATGTGGACCGTTTACTATATATGATTTTAATAGATGTATTTATTGTATGGTCACATGTGCATTTGTTATCAACTTGCAGTTTGACTTTTGCAAGGTTGCTTGCTCAAATTATTAGAACACAGTTCCATGATATAAATTATGATGATTTATCTTGCTAATGCTGGTTTAAATCCAGGTTGGTTTAGCAGAAATTGTATGCCTCCAATTATTAAATGTAGAATTTTTATGGTAGAATTAGGGATTTTTGTGAAATTGGAATTTAGACCTCAAATTGAGGTCGGGTTTCGAAATAAATTACATAGCCGGGCTCGGGAGTGAATGGGTAATTGAATTTTGGCTCGAATTTCGGGTTTGGACCAAGTGACCCGGGAGTTGACTTTTGTTGACTTCTTCCATAATGACCTAAATTGAACCTCTTTCATTCGTGGGTATTTCCTGAGGCTTATTTTGAATCGTTTGGTTAATAAATTGCTAGATTTGGTTGGTTCAGGGGCTTGTTCGAAAGGGAAGGTCGTACTTGAGCTTTAAGTCGATTTTGGAGCGAGGTAAGTATTATGGTTAACCTTAACTTGAGGTATTAGGACTTGCTTGCCTACTTGCTACATGTTTAAATGTTTGGGTACAACGTATATGTGAGTTGACGAGTACTTATGCGTTGTTGTTGGGTTAAGCATGCGGGTGTGACTTATTTCTTGTAATTTATATCCTTCTTTGATTATAATATCCATGCTTAGACTAGTCTATTACTAAATTGATCATGTTTTACACATTTATGAACTATTTATGATAATTGAGTATTTTTGGAAGTTAAGGTTTGGTATCGTGGAACCGTTGTTGACGTAAGGTTTATTCTTTTTTATTCTATCTCCCTAATTATATATATATATATATATATATATATACACACACACGTTGCTACCTGGTAAGGGATACTGTTGAAGCACGAAGGGTGATGCCCTGTCGATTAATTTCATTATTGATGAATACACAGTGAGGAAGAGAGCTAAAGCACGAAGGGTGATGTCGTGCCATATTTATCGTTTTATGATGAAATTGAGAGTAAAAGCACGGAGGGTGATGTCGTGCCGCATTTATTATTTTATGGAGAGTTTAAGAGTAAAAGCACGAAGTATGATGCCGTGACATTGTTGTTGTTCCATGGTGAGGTTGAGAGTAAAAGCACGATGGGTGATGTCGTGCAATCTTTATTCATTATGTTATCCATTTTCATTTGTTGGTGATTTACTTGACGGTTTTATGTTGTCATTTATGTTATAGCTATCGTATTTTGTTCCCCTTCGCATGCCCCCTCCTAATAGCACATGTTTAATCTTTATTGTTGTTATGTTGTTCGTATATTTTCGTTTGCACATGTTTAATTACGCGAGGGTCCTGTCATAGTCTCGTCACTACCTCGTCGAGGTTAGGCTCGATACTTATGGAGTACATTGGGTCAGTTATACTCATACTGCACTCTATACTTCTTGTGCAGATTTTGGTACTGGTCCCAGCTGTATGTGAGGTGCATCAACTCGGATTGGCATATTTGGAGACTTGAGGTAGATCTGTTGGCGTCCGCAGACCTTGAAGTCCCCTTCATTCTTCCTTATTTACTGTTCACTTCATTCGAGATAGTTGTACTTATTTCAGACTTTATTTATAGCGCTTTTAGAAGCTCGTGCACTTGTGACTCCAGATTCGGGTTGTACTTAGATATTTTGGGATTATGAAACTTCGCACTTCGTTTTATTTTCATTTCAGTTTAATTGGTTTAATTATTTGAGTTGATTAAGACTGGCTTAAGAATTTTTCTAACGTTGGCTTGCCTAGCAAGTAAAATTTATGTGTCATCACGATTCTGAAGGTCGAAAATTCTGGGTCGTGAGTATAATAATATGCTAACGAGGTATAGTTTTATTCCTATGTGGAGATATTGAAATACGATTAGAATTATATTGCAAAAAGAATCCTTGATATAGAGCTCGAGCAGCAGCACCAGCGGTGGAGCCTCAGGTAGATTGTGATGAGAAGGTTCCATCTCAGACTGTACCTATTGGACCGGTTTAGGTCCCGGAGGGGTTTATCGCCACTCCAGTGCTTCAGGACGCTCTAGTCCGTTTAGTGAGCCTTATGGAGAGTGTGGCCCAGGACGGTACATTTCCGGTGGTACCAGCCATTTCTCAGGCTGGGGAGGATCATAAACTCCCACTACTCACAATCCGGAGCAGATGGATCCCCAGTATCAGACTCCAGTAGCCCCGCCAGTTGGGGTAGTTCAACCAATTATTACGGCATATGCCGGTGATAGGCTCGCCATGTCTTCTGAGGGCTTATTGAGGTTGGACAAGTTTATTAATCTCTTTCCAGTTTACTTCAGTGGTGCACCTTCTAAGGACCCACATGATTATCTTGACTATTGCCATGAGGTGCTACAGAACATGGGTATATTTGAGACCAATGGGGTCGATTTTGCTGTGTTTCAGTTGACGGGTTCTGCCAATAGGTGGTGGAGAGATTACATGTTGACCAGACCAGCTGGGTCGCCTGCACTTACTTGGGAGCAGTTCTCACAGCTATTTCTAGAGAAGTTTCTCCCTATCACACTGAGAGAGGATTACCGTAGGCAGTTTGACCATCTCTAGTAGGGCAACATGACTGTTACTTAATACGAGACTCGTTTTGTATATCTAGCTCGTCATGCTCTTCTCTTGCTTCCTACTGAGAGGGAGAGGGTGAGGAGGTTTATTGATGGAATCACTCACCCTATCAGGCTATATATAGCCAAGGAGACCGAGGGTGAGATTTTCTTTCAGACGGCTGCTAATGTTGCTAGGCGGATCGAGATGGTTCTTGCACATGAGAGAGGGCAGGGGTTTGATAAGTAGCCTCGTCATTTCAGAGGGTTCAACGGTGCCTCGTCTGGAGGCAGGGGTACTTTTGGTAGAGGCCATCCTCACAGGACATTTCATTTAGTGCTCTAGGCATCTAACAGAGCTTTAGGTGGTCGCGACCCTCATATGTCTCATCCCGATCAGCTAGCCTACAGTGCAACACCAACTCCTATTAGTGCACCTCCGCTTCAAAGTTTTCAGGGTGGTTACTCAGGTCGACAGGGTTGGTTTCATGGTCAACAGTCAGATCAGCCGAGGTCCTGTTATACTTGTGGTGATCTGAGGCACATTACTAGATTTTGCCCTCGGGCACCGGGCATCTCACAGCAGCAGGGTTCTCATGCCATGGTTCTGGCACCGATTGCTGCACTGCTTGCTCAGCCAGCTAGAGGTAGGGTTCAGGCAGCAAGAGGTGAAGGTAAGGATGCTAGAGGTGGAGGTCAGGCTGTTAGAGGTAGAGGTTAACCAGTTAGACGTCGTCCTAGAGACGTGGTTCAAAGTGGTGGGGCCGGGCCCAGCCCCGATTTTATGCTTTTCTAATGAGGCCTAAGTTTGAGTCATCTGCGCTGTTATAACAGGTATTGTCCTAGTTTGCCATAGAGATGCTTAAGTTCCATTTGATCCGGGATCTACTTATTCCTAGGTGTCATCCCATTTTGCTTCATATATGGTGCCTCGGGATTTTTTAAGTGCTCTTATGTATATGTCCACACATGTGGGAGATTCTATCGTAATAGATCGTGTCTATCATTTTTGTGTGGTTATTATTGGGAGTCTCGAGACTAGAGTGGATCTTCTGCTTCTTGATATGGTAGATTTTGATGTCATCTTGGGTATGGATTGGTTGTCACCTTATCATGCTATATTAGATTGTCATGCCAAGATGGTGACCTTAGCCTTACCGGGGTTGCCTCGATTAGAGTGAAAGGGGACTTCTGACCATTCTACCAGCAAGGTTATCTCTTATGTGAAGGCTCGACCTATGGTCGAGAATGGGTGTCTAGCTTATTTGGCTTATGTCCATGATTCTAGTGCGGAGGTTCCTTCCATGGATTCAGTACCAGTTGTTCGTGAGTTTCCAGAGGTGTTTCTGTGGATCTGCCCGGGATGCCACCTGACAAAGATATTGATTTCTGTATTGATTTGGATCCGGGCACTCAGCCCATTTCTATTTCGCCGTATCGTATGGCCCTGCCAGAGTTAAAAGAATTGAAGGAGCAACTGCAAGAACAATGGATCGATGATGATGTGCATAGACTATCAGCAGTTGAACAACGTCACCATCAAGAACAAGTATCCATTTGTCAAGAATTGATGACTTATTTGATTATCTTCAGGGTGCCAAGGTGTTTTTGTAGATTAATTTGAGGTCTGGCTACCATCAGTTGAAGATTAGGGCATCCGATGTCCCTAAGACAACTTTTCGGACTCGGTATGGGCATTATGAGTTTCTAGTGATGTCATTTGGGCTAACTAATACCCCAACAACATTTATGGATTTGAAGAACCGGGTGTTCAAGCCCTACTTGGATTCCTTTGTGATTGTATTTATTGATGATATTTTGATCTACTCCCGCAGTCGAGAGGAGCACGAGAAACATATTCAGATTGTATTTCAGACTCTGAGAGACAGCCAATTATATGCCAAGTTTTCAAAATGCGAGTTTTGGTTAGACTTAGTCACCTTTTGGGGGCATATCGTATCGGCAGAGGGCATACAAGTGGATCCTAAGAAGATTGAGGCAGTTCAAAACTGGCCTAGACCCACTTCAGCTACGGAGATCCGAAGTTTCCTAGGTTTGGCGGGTTATTACCGTCGGTTCGTGGAGAGGTTTTCATCTATAACAACCCCATTGACCAGATTGACCCAGAAGGGTGCCCCGTTCAGATGGTCAGACGAGTGTGAGTTGAGCTTTCGGAAGCTCAAGACTGCTTTGACTACGATTCCAGTGTTGGTGTTGTCCACATGTTTAGGATCTTACACGGTGTATTATGATGCATCTCGTGTTGGGCTCAGTGCAGTATTGATGCAGGATGGCAGGGTGATCACATTTGCATCACGACAGTTGAAGGTTCATGAGAAGAATTACCATGTTCATGACTTAGAGTTGGCAGCCATTATTCATGCGCTGAAGATTTGGAGGCATTATCTTTACGGCATGTCGTGCGAGGTATTCACAGATCATCGGAGTCTACAGTATTTGTTCAAGCAAAAGGTGTTACACCCCATGTTTTTGTACGTGAAAGTACATCGTAGGTCAATTGATGTAAGCTTGAAAATGAGATCCTATTTGAAAGTATGTAAAGTGATTTAATGATGTTACGTCCCATTTTCGCAAGCCTTTAAGAGTTATCATTCAGGGACAAATGTTTCTAAGTGAACATGTTGTTACACCCCGTACTTCAGACGTCACTGTCATTATAGGATTATCTAATGTAAGCTCAAAAATGACGAAATCCTTCTACAAGGATAAGAAAGGTTTACCGAAGTCTTAAGTAAGTTAAGATGAATATGAGACTTGTTAATCATGATATAAATGAGTTTAAAGTCATTATATGACTATATATGATGTTTGGATATGAAATATAAAGTTTAGAAAAAATCGGATTTAAGTTGCGGAAAAACCGACTAAGGATTTGCCTTATAATGAAGCTTTTTGAGTAATACATTTCGTAAGCTTTGTGATGTCATTTTGGGACATATTATATACCAAATTTAAGTTCTTTGAGTCTAGTTTCTAACGCATTTAATCATTCATCGATACGATATCGGAGTAGAGAGATATTCGCATTTTTGCGAGACTGCGCAAGCAATACCCATGGGACCCACAAAGTCGGGGGAAAATTCCAGCTTGTATTTAAGTCAATTCTCCGTCGTTTTAACTCATTTTTCTGGTCCAAAACAGTTCCTAAATCCTATTAAATGCTCTCCAATGGTTCCTCCATGATTCTAGGGTGATAACCTAAGATGAAAACATGTATCCAACGCTAGAAATCCCGTGGTGCTTGCTAGATCGTAGTTCTTCGTCTTGTGGATGTTTTGGAGGGTTCTTCAAAGGTAAGTAACCTCATATTTCATGTTGTTCTTGTTGATTAAAGTAATAATCAGTCCCTCCTTCATATATATTAGATTTTCAAGGTGAACTACAAGCATTTACACACCAACTCGAATACCAAAAGTTGATTCAAGAAGAGAATACACTACCTTTAGAGTTGTGATCTTATTGAGGATGGTTGTAGGTTGTGCTTGGCTGAAATTTCATATTTTTTCTACTGTTTAAGGTGAGTATAAAATCTTACTACATTTACTTGAAGTTGTTTGTGTGTTGGTTGCATTATTTGAGCAAAATACTACAAGAGGAGACTTGAAATAATTTGCGATGTTATCGGTTTTAATGGACTATTTTGGAAAGGTTGTTTCCATGAACTATAAATGGATGGAAAATGGGTAAAACAACTTGATTATTATATGGTTTCTATTGTTATGCATGTCTATATGTTTATTAAGTGAATTGGTGAAAGAAGCATACGAAACTTGAGATTAGAAGTGAAGATTAGCTTAAGTCACTTCTATGGTGTTGTATTGAAATTGAGGGTTGTTGTAAGCTAAATATAACTTGTATTTCGACTTGAAGCTATTGTAGGATATATGTATATTGTGTTCTTGCATGTGCTTAAGGTTATATTAACATTGATTAAGTTAAATGGATGGTTTAGACATGAACTAGTGAATAAAGTTGCTAATTGAGGATAATTGGAGTTGTGAATTATTTTCTTTGTTATAAATATATGGTATAAGGCTGGAATCATTGATGAATGATTCATTATCATGTTAATAATACTTGTAAGTTAAAGTAAGAAGTCTATAAGGGGTGATATGGGGTATACGGATTCCAATTGGGCTTGTAGCTCGTCGTGAAGTAGTTGTGACTTGTTGTTATATGGTGTCTTGTTATTGATAATTATGTATTGCTGAATTTATCTGGTAATTATTGTTTGTATATGGTATTGTAGGAGGCTCTTGTTACAGGGGAGATACTGCCCAAATTTACATAAATGAGCTACTAGTTTATGTTGCGGACTTAGTATTTACTCAACACTTATTTTGAATCTTCTTATGTTATGGTAGATTGAGTTGAGTTGTTTGAAGAATTGCTTGGAGGGTATTAAGGACTCAATGGAGTTAAGGTATGTTAAGGCTATCCCTTCATTCCTTTTGGCATGATTCATACGATACAAACGAAACGAGCAAACACACAACTTTCATAAATGCCTCTATTCATAGAAGCCTAGGGGTGCCTATATTGTTGATTCCCCATGTGCCTTATTATTATATCTTTTGTTCATGGGTTTCCAAAAAATACGTAAGTTGATAAAGTTTATCCGAGAGATCTTATTGACTTACTTCATTATGCTAGGGGTGGGCATAATGCCGGCTGGTGCACGATTTTTAGATTATTAAATTTCCGACCGAACCATGCATTTCAGTTTTTCGATTTCAGTTTAATCGGTTATTCGGTCGGTGCACGATTTTTAAATTATTAAATTTCGATTTTTTGGTGCAGTTTACGATTTTTGTATTTCGGTTAAACCGAAAAATCGAAATTTTGGGTATTAGTTGAGAAAAATAGGTTTGAACATATGGGTTCTTTTGAGAGTACAAAACTTATTACCCATCTGAAGCACAATAGTCCAATACCCATCTGAAGCCCACCCAATTTACCCAAACCCATCTGAAGCCTAACCTAAGACTAAACTCACTTAGTGACTTAAGTTATTCCCTTCCTTATAAATAAAAAAATAGGGTTCCTCCTCTAGTCCTCTCACCTCTGTGCGACTGCTGCTGCCGACGCGCGACTGCTGACTGTTGTGACGCCTTCTTCCTCTGCTCGTCGCTCATTTTTCTTCCTCAGGTTAGTGGTTATCTCCTTCTTCTGAATTCCGTATTTCCATATCCAATGATCACTTTTTAAGCATCCATGAATTCCATAATTGAAAACAAAGGTATTAATGTTTTTTTTCCTGGAGATTACTTGCTTGCTTCATTTTCATCATTTTAGATAAGTAGATGGTCTAGTTTTGTTTTGACCAGAGCTGATTTTTGACATGGACAATTGGAGATTGCTAAGGCCAGGGTGTACATTGCTTGTTAACAGTCTTTGCAGACTTTCATTTGAACTATGTATACACCTTAGATTTGCTTTTATGGTAAAGTTCATGAGTCACAATAACGCTAAGTTTTTGTGTTGGAGCCTTTTCCACTGTATATATAGCAGAACTCAATCTTATGAGTCAGACCCTTTTTGTACTTATCTAGTTATTATCACTTGTAATTGAAAAGAGAACATGTATTTGTTATGGCACCAGAACTGGAAGTTTACACGGAACAACAGTGAAAGAACTAGAAGTTTATGACCAAAACAATGAAAGAATAACCACTGGACTGGAAGTTTATGACCACTAGAAGTAAATCCAAGATATAAAAATCTTGAATCGTTAATAACCGAAAAACTAAACCGGAAATAACTGAACCGAACCTTGAAAAAATCGCACCGAACCGTAAATACTTTGGTTTGATTTGGTAATTAATATTACAAAATCAAAAACTGATAAACCTAACCGTACTTTCATAATAACCGACCGAATCGATCGACGCTCACCCCTACATTATGCATTGCATTTATTTATACATGTATATTTACCCATGAACAGATGGCGTTAGATGCGCGTATATTATATGTATATGGGATATGAGGAAAGGTTATGGCGTTATATATGCACCTCCACCTGATCAGCTGGTATACGTTGATGATTTCGCCCACAGTGGCTGAGATGATGTGATGGGATGCCCTCAGAGGCTTGATGATGTTATGTACGCATATACCTATGCATGGTATGACAGTTATACGCACATGCATGACATTATAAATTTTTCATGATTCACAGAGTTATTCAGAATTACAGGTTGAGGTCTTTACTCTATGTTTCTTTCATGTCTCTTATATACTACTATCATGCCTTACATACTCGGTACTTTATTTGTAATGACGTCCCTTTTGCTTGGGGATACTGGGTTTCATGCCCGTAGGTCCCGATAGATAGGTTGAGAGTCATCCTAGTAGGCTATCTGCTCAGCGGAAGGTGTTGGTGCATTCCACTTGCTCCGTAGATGCCTATCTGGTCAGTATGATTTGGACATGTATTGATTGGTATGGCGGGGTCATATCTCAAACTTTATGACATTTATGTACTCGTAGATACTTGTAAATAGATGTCATATATATGGATACTTGTATGGCCTTGTCGGCCTATGTTTTGAGTATACAAATGATCATGTCAGGCTTATAGGCCCGTATGTCACATGCATAAATTTCTATATCATGTTGGGTCATCCCATATCGAGTATTCTCTTATGTTTAATTCTAGTTATCTCATAACGTCCTTTTCGGTTTATTTACCCATGATAGTATAATAAGAAGAATATGGTATATTGGTACTCGGTTGAGTTAGGCATCAGGTTCCCGTCGTGGCCCTACGGTTTGGGTCGTGACAAAAGGATCTCAATCTAAGGAAGATGAGGTGGTTGGAGCTGTTGAAAGATTATGATATCATCATCTTGTATTATCTAGGGAAGTCCAATATGGTGGTCGATGCCTTGAGTAGAAAGTCAGTGAGTATGGGCAGCCTTGCGTATATTCCAGTTGGTGAGAGGCCGTTTGCTGCAGATGTTTAGGATTTGGCCAATCAGTTCGTGAGGTTGGATGTTTCAGAGCCCAGTCGTGTTCTAGCTTGTACAGTCGCTCAGTCTTCCTTGTATGAGCGCATCAGAGAGTGGCAGTATGATGACCCTCACTTGTTTGTCCTTAGGGACACAGTGCAGCACGGTGGTGCCAAGTAGGTTACTGTGGGAGATGATGGGGTTTTGAGGATGCAGGGTCGTATTTGTGTGCCTAATGTAGACGAGCTTCGAGAGTTGATTCTTGAGGAGACGCACAGTTCTCGGTATTCTATTCATCCGAGTGCCGCCAAGTTGTATCAGGACTTACAGCGGCATTATTGGTGGAGGAGGATGAAGAAGGATATAGTTGCGTATGTAGCTCGATGTCTAAATTATCAGCAAGTTAAGTACGAGCATCAGAGAACTGGTGGTTTGCTTCAGAAGTTACAAATTCCTAAGTGGAAGTAGGAGTGTATCACTATGGATTTTGTTGTTGGACTCCCACAGACTCAGAGGAAGTTTGATGCGGTATGGGTCATTGTGGACAGGCTGACCAAGTCAGCGCATTTCATTCTTGTGGCAGGTACCTATTCTTTAGAGCGGTTGGCTGAGATTTACATCCGCGAGATCGTCCGCCTTCACGGTGTGCCCGTGTCTATCTTTTCTGATCGAGGTACACAGTTCACCTCGCACTTCTGGAGGGCAGTACATCATAAGTTGGGCATGCAGGTTGAGTTGAGCATATTATTTCATCCCCAGATGGATGGACAGTCCGAGCGCACTATTCAGATATTGGAGGACATGCTTCATGCTCGTGTTATGGATTCTGGGGGTTCTTGGGATCAATTCTTGCCACTTGCGGAGTTTGCCTACAACAACCGCTACCAGTCGAGCATTCAGATGGCTCCATATGAGGCATTATACGGGAGGCGGTATCGTTCGCTAGTTGGATGGTTTGAGCCGAGGGAGGCTCAGTTGTTGGGTACATATTTGGTATAGGATGCCTTGGATAAGGTCAAGATTATTCAGGATCGACTTCACACAGCTCAGTCTAGGCAGAAGAGTTATGCTAACCGTCAAGTTCGTAATGTTTCATTCATGGTTGGAGAGAGGGTATTGCTCCGGATTTCACCCATGAAGGGTGTGATGAGGTTTGGTAAGAATGGCAAGTTGATCCCTAGGTACATCGGACCCCTTCGAGATTCTTGAGAGAGTGGGTAAGGTGGCTTACAGGCTCGCATTGCCACCTAATTTATCAGCAGTCCATCTGGTATTCCATGTGTCTATGCTCTGAAAGTATCACGGTGATCCGTCCCATGTGTTTGATTTCAGCTCAGTCCAGTTGGACAAGGATTTGACTTATGAGGAGGAGCCGGTGGCTATTCTAGCCCGGCAGGTTCGACAGTTGAGATAAAAGAGTTATCCTTTAGTTTGAGTGTAGTGGAAAGGTCAACCGGTCGAGGCAGCCAATTGGGAGTCCCAGTCGGACATGCAGAGTAGATATCCATACCTTTTCACCAGTCCAGGTACTTTTCTATGTCCGTTCGAGGACAAACGATTGTTTTAGATGGGGAGAATATGTTATGACCCGATAAGTCATCTAGAGTTTTAATCCTTAATTCTGTGTTTCGAAACCTCAAATAGCTCCTTTGATCCTTTATCGATTTACGTGCGTAGTCCGTGTCTTTTTTCAGAAGGCTTTTGTGTGAAATGCTAATTAAAATATGAATTTTTGCCTTAAAAATCCTTTTGAGTTGACTTCGATCAACGTTTTGAGCAAACGGACACGGATCCATATTTTGACGGTTCTGGTGGGTCCGTATCGTAATTTTGGATCTGGGCATATGCTCGGAATCGTTTCAGAGGTCCCTAGTTCGAGTTATCGTATTTTGTCAAAAATTTGAAGCTTAAAGGTTTAAAGAATTTAAAGATTTGACCAAAGTTTGACTTTATTGCTACCGGGTCCGAATTCTGATTCCGGAACTCGGTATAGGTTCATTACTATATTTATGACTTGCCTGCAAAGTTTGGTGCAAAATCGAGTTGGTTTGACGTGATTCAGACGTGCGGTTGTTAAAATAGAAATTCTTAAGTTTTATTAAAATTTTCATTTGATTTGATGCCCGATTCGTAGTTCTAGGTGTTATTTTAATGTTTTGATTGCACGATCGAGTTCGTATGAGGTTTTTGGACTTGTGTGCATATTTGGTTTGGAGCCCCGAGGAATCGGGTGAGTTTCGGATAGGCTACAGAGTGAATTTGGACTTAGAATCATAGCTGGTGCAAGTGGGTGTTCAGGTGTTGTCTGCAGATCTCGCATTTGCGACGAAGGCTTAGCATTTACGAATAGGGGCTGGGGGTTTGGTTTTCGCATTTGCGAGATCTGGGGTCGCAGTTGCAATCTCCTCAGGTTCGCATTTGCGAACATATTGTTCACATTTGCGAAGGCAGCAGAGATGGGGGGCCTTCGAAATTGCGAAGGATTTCTCGCATTTGCGGGGTTTGCAATCGACATCTGCACCTGGACTTAAGATAGGAAAAACATGATTTAGCTCATTCTTACAAATTCTCAACCCTAAAGACCTTAGGGGCAATTTTTCCAAGAACCCTTCTTCCCCAATTCATTGGTAAGTGACTCTAACCTACTTTCTTTCAATTACCCATTATATTTTATAAGATTTCAACCTTAAATCTAGGATTTTCATGGTAGAAATTGGGAATTTGGGTAGAATTAGGAATTTTTGTGAAATTGAAATTTAGACCTCAAATTGAGGTCAGGTTTCAAAACAAATTATATAACCGGGCTCGAGGTGAATGGGTAAATGGATTTTTGTCCGAATTTCGGGTTTGGACCAAGCGGGCCCGAGAGTTGACTTTTGTTGACTTCTTCCATGATGACCTACATTGAACCTCTTTCATTCGTGGGTATTTTCTGAGGCTTACTTTGATCGTTTGGTTAATAAATTGCTAGATTTGGTTGGTTCGGAGGCTTGTTCGAAAGGCAAGGCCATACGTAAGCTTTGAGTCGATTTTGGAGCGAGGTAAGTATTATGGTTAACCTTAACTTGAGGTATTAGAACTTGTTTGCCTACTTGTTACGTGTTTAAATGTTTGGGTACAACGTATATGTGAGGTGACGAGTACTTATGTGTTGTTGTTCGGTTAAAGCATGCAGGTGTGACTTATTTCTTGTAATTTATATCCTTCTTTGATTACAATATCCATGCTTAGACTAGTCTATTACTAAATTGATCGTTCTTTACACATTTATGAACTATTTATGATAGTTGAGTATTTTTGGAAGTTAAGGTTTGGTATTGTGGAACCGTTGTTGACGTAAGGTTTATTCTTTTTTATTCTATCTCCCTAATCATATATATATTTGCTGCTACCTGGTAAGGAAGACTGTTGAAGCACGAAGGGTGATGCCCTATCGATTATTGTTTCATTATTGATTAATACATAGTGAGGAAGAGAGCTAAAGCACGAAGGGTGATGTCATGCCATATTTATCGTTTTATGATAAAATTGAGAGTAAAAGCACGAAGGGTGATGTCGTGCCGTATTTATTATTTTATGGAGAATTTGAGAGTAAAAGTACGAAGGATGATGCCATGACATTGTTGTTATTCCATGGTGAGGTTGAGAGTAAAAGTACGATGAGTGATGTCCTGCAGTCTTTATTCATTATGTTATCTGTTTCCATTTGTTGGTGATTTACTTGACGATTTTATGTTGTCATTTCTGTTATAGCTATCGTATCTTGTTCTCCTTCGCATGCCCCCTCCCAATAACACATGTTTAATCTTTATTGTTGTTATGTTGTTCATATATTTTCGTTTGCACATGTTTAATTACGCGAGGGTCCTGTCATAGCCTCGTCACTACCTCGTCGAGGTTAGACTCGACACTTACGGAGTACATTGGGTCAGTTGTACTCATACTACACTCTATACTTCTTGTGCAAATTTTAGTACTGGTCCCAACTGTACGTGAGGTGCATAAGTTCAGATTGGCATAACTGGAGACTCGAGGTAGATCTGCTGGTGTCTGCAGATCTTGAAGTCCCCTTCCTCCTTCCTTATTTACTGTTCATTTCATTCGAGATAGTTGTACTTATTTCAGGCTTTATTTATAGCACTTTTAGAAGCTCGTGCACTTGTAACTCCGGATTTGGGTTGTACTTAGATATTTTGGGATTATGCAACTTCGCACTTCGTTTTATTTTCTTTTCAGTTTAATTGGTTTAATTATTTGAGTTGATTAAAACTAGCTTAAGAATTTCTCTAACGTTGGCTTGCCTAGCAATTAAAATGTTAGGTGTCATCACGATCGTGAAGGTCGGAAATTCTGAGTCGTGAGTATAATAATATGCTAACGAGGTATAGTGTTATTCCTATGTGGAGATATTGGAATACGATTAGAATTATATTGCAAAAAGAATCCTTGATATAGATTTGTTTAGTCTAATAAATATTGCCAAGGTTTTATTGATTAAGCAAATGCAGGGCTGAAGATCGTTCATTAAGCAGTTTATTTGCGTGTGAGGGTATTATCATATTATGATATTCTACAAAGACTGTCAATTATTGATTCAAGTCATGCCAAGATATTAACAACTTATAAAGCAAGTGACTCAACACACAAGAGATGTTCGACTTTTCTTTGAAAAAAAAGACTTCAATAATATTGAAGACAATGTTGCTTGCTTGTCTCAATTGGAAGAAAGATATATTGAAGGCAACAAAATAAAGCACATTTCACAAAAGTTCTTTTTAAACATGATCTTCGACAGATTGGTGATATAGATGCTCAATAAATTTATTTGATTGATAATTTGATGGATTTGTTCAATGAATTATTACCAACCCCGACATTTGAGAAGCTGGTGGACGGGATTGGAATGCATCATTTCCGAAAAGTAAAGTGTTGTTTTCATTAGGGGGAGTAAAATATACGCTACACTTTTTTTTTCTTAGCTGAAGTTTATCTCACTGGGTTTTCCTAGCAAGGTTTTTAACGAGGCAACAAATAATGCGTATTACAAGATATGTGTACTCTTTTTCCTTTACTAAGACTTTTCCCACGGGGTTTTTCTTAGTAAGATTTTAACGAGCCACATTATCTATAAGCATCCAAGGGGAGTGTTATGAAGTATTATATTATATAGTGGATGTCTAATCCTATTACTTCTTATCATTATGGTTGTAACTCCCACACCTGATCTTTTCCCATGATCTTAATAGTTAATACCATATTCATGATATCCCTTTGTAGTTTGTATTACCTCAATATCATTCTATAAATAGAGGGTTTGGGCATCACATTGTACACACTTGAAAAACACTTGATAATAAGAAAGTTCTCTCCTTTCTCTTTACATCTCTTGTCTGTTTTCTTCTTAAAGAGGTGTGATAAAGTAGTGTTTTCCACCCAATATTTCTAGAATAGGTATCTTCACAACTTACATATACGCCATTAATTTTTGAGGTATTATTATTTTTAGCCCGTGTCGCAAATTATTTATATTTGGTAGTTGAAAATGTGTATTAAATTTGTATAATTTTTGTATATAATATACAGAATATATATATACAAAAAAACAAATATTTTTTCTGCTATTATTTTGAGAGTGACTATACAATGTCATTTTTTCATTTTTTTTATAAGTAACTTTTCCATCACCAAAATCTATGATATTAAATTGTCAATGCACGATTTATTTTACTTTTTAAGGATAACAACACACCATTTTAAATTTCTTACATTGCTACAAAACTACAAACAAATTATACTAGTTGTGGAAAACTATAAAGAATTAAATCATTTGTACAAAATAATATAGTCCATCCACTTAGTAAGGATGTTTACGAGGGTAAAATGGGAAAATAATAAAGACCTTTAAAGTGAAAAAGCAAGGAACATCACCTCAGTCCTCCGTCGGGGCTCGTAAGTCGTAACCACTGCTGGTTTATTACACTCCGATTGAAGGTCCGAGCAAACAATGGCGACAACGAACAGCGACGTTTTAATGCTAGAGGCACCGCCGGAGTCCCGGCCGGCGGTGTGTAGTAGTGCTGAAGTGATCGATGCTTTGCCGTACATTGATGACGACTACGGTGACCCCAAAGTGAAAGAAGAAGTGGACCGTTTGGTCGAAGAGGAGATGCGCCGCAGCTCCAAAAAACCTTCCGATTTCCTCAAGGACCTCCCTCCTCTTCCTAAATTCAACTTCGAGGTTCGCTATATACTTTGCCAATTTCTTCTGCTCTTCAACTCTTATTCATGTGAATTTCTAGGGTTCCTTTTAAAACAATTGTTAATTGATATGATTCCTTGAGCCTGTGGTTTTTTTCATGTCTAATGAATGAATTGGTGTTCAGAATCACCCGATGCTTGCGAGGGAATATGAGAGGGTGAGAGCTGGAAAGCCGCCAGTACAGATAGATACTTCACGATATGGGCTTGAAGTGCCGCCTCTGAACAAACGCAATGATGAAACTGCATGGAAACAATCGCTTCAAAAAGCTCAGCGTTTACTGCAGCATCAAGTAATCAGGTAACCTACTTGTAACCAGTGATTGTATGGATTATTTAAAAAAGAAATTGTTTTTCAAATTATTAGCTTATATGTCTGCAAAATCTAGTTACCCTGACTTGGGCGACTATTCAACAACAACAACAACCCAGTATAATCCCACTAGTGGGGTCTGGGCAGACCTTACCCCTACCATGAGTTAGAGAGGCTCTTTCCAATAGACCCTCGGCATCCTTCCCTCCAAGAACTCCCCACCTTGCTCTTGGGGTGACTCGAACTCACAACCTCTTGGTTGGAAGTGAAGGTTGCTTACCATCAGAGCAACCCCTCTTGTCTATTTGGGCGACTATTCAGTTCCTCGAAAATCTTTTTTTTTGGGTAAATAAAATTTTTTATTTCCATTTGCAAGCTGTACAGGCAAAACTAAACTACTGCAGTTTGGCATCTCCAAACCGCAGCTAAGCAACTAACCAACTATGACATCAAGTTCTACTAACCACCTGAAACCAAAGGCGTATCCAGAATTTGAGGCTTATGGGTTACTATCGTAATTTCAAATTAATATGCAATAATAACCGGGTTCACAGTTATATATTTACCAATATTTAGTGAATTTCTTAATATAAATACGGGGTCTACGCAAGAGTTATTGGGTTCCGGGAACCCGTATTCAATGTTCTAGGTCCGCCCCTGCCTGAAACTACCAATCTTCTTCTAACCAGATAAAAATTGAGCTTTGTAAGTGTTACTCTTAGTCTACTGCTCATGGATTCTCTATAAAGAATCCCCTGGGTAATCCTCCTGACAATAGTTTTCAGATCTGTTTGCTTAACCTGAAATACTCTTTGATTCCTCTCTATCCACAAGTGATACACACATGCTGCCAGTGTCATTCGATAAATTTCTGCAGTTGAGCTTCTTCCTCTAGCATAGTCTTCTGTCCATTTCAGCTCCTCTAACCAAGGCATGGCTGCTCTGTGAATCCCCTGCCATTGTAGTAGTTTACACCACACTTGAGTTGACATATCACATTGGAAGAGCGGGTGATTTATGCTCTCATTCTGAGTTAAACACAATGGGCACTCTTTGTCACTTATAGCACCCACTTCATCAATCTATCCTTACATCAAAAGAAATAGTCTTTAAGATACTAAGTTTAGTAGAATAGATGTTGCAGTGAAGAATGAGAAAAGTGCTTCTGCCAAAGGAATAGCTAAGATGCTGTGGTTGATAGTGCATTTTCCAAGTTAACTCCTGAATAAAATGATTTCTGTTTGTTTTTTCTTCTACATCAATTTTGATGGTCTGTGCACTGTGTGGAAACATTGTATTTGTCCGGTGTCAGGGAATGTGTTTGTATCTCTTTCAACAAACTAAGATGCTGGAAAGTTTGTATACAATCAGTAGGTCATATCCTAACAGAAGAAATATGACTTTTGTGTCACTTTATTACCAAAGTTTTTAATTTTTGCTGCTGTTATTTATCAGGAAATTCCCTTTACATCAATATTTCCTACCTGTTGTGGAGGCATCAAGTACTTTGATACTGAAACAATCATACCTTTCATTTATTTTGGTTTATTTTTTCCCTTTTTTTGTGTACATAATGCTTGTTCTCGTGCAATCAAAAGTTAACCTTGGTATTCTATAGGCTAGAAAATCTGGACCTAATGTCAAAGCATGGTCCTGATGTGTGGAAGCTGCACAATCAACGACTGGAAGCATTTTTAGCCAGGTTCCTTTTCTTTTACTAATTTTATGTTCTTCTCTGCCATCTTGTCCTTACTTAGCAATTCGCTGCAACTTCTGTCTTGATGGACTTTTACATGTCCCTCTATTCCATTTTGTATGGCGATGCTTGATTGGACACGGGGCTAAAGAAAGAAAGAGAACTTTTGGCACATACTAAAACTGCCCTTAGAACTTGTTATCTTAACATGTCATGACATTCTATGGCTATAAGAACATGTCATTCAAGATAAAATGGTAAATTTAAAGTTAAAGAATTTTCAACTATAAATCGATGTCATTCGTTTTGGAACAGACTAAAAAGGAAAGAATGCTATATCAAAATGGAACAAAAGGAGTAATAGATATTAGACTGAACCAGTGTTTTGGATAGCGTGCGGCGGCAAATAGCGACGAGGGTCCGCTTCATTGAGGCGAGAG
>AWOL01S0138672.1:0-14811 GCA_000715115.1 Nicotiana otophora
GTTTTGATTTGCTTTTAAGTAAAGGCGTTTGATTTCTTTAATAAATCAAGACGTTGTTTCTTTGATCTGTCATGGCTATAGAACTTGCGTTCTTGGAAGTTTTTGGAATTCTTTCCTTGAATTTTCCCATATCCTTTATTTTTTGGCCTTTAGTTCTAGTTGTTCAATTCCTTATTGTTATTGCTTCCGCATTTACTTTTCAAATTCTTACTCTAGTTTGAATTCCCGACCTTGTCGTTATCATCATGAGTAGCACTCAATTGCATTCCAGAACTACACGCGACCTAATTCTCGTGTAACCCGAGATATTTAGGCGACTCAAATAGCAGAGTTAGGTCACAACCTCTAAAACATCTTCATTCCCACTCTGTCATGTCAGGATAAAATTGAGTATGATGTCAATTGCTTGGACTGAAGACTCTTACATCATCTCTGGTCAAAGAGGGGCAGCTGTTGACACTCAATTTTGATCCTCTGTATTTAACATTAACCCATGTAAGCTTCCTAATCAGAAAATGATTAAAAAATAGTTTTCTGCATATTATTTAGCTTTAATGCAATTTATTGATAATTATTCCCAATTTTACAAAATGTAGGAATTTTTTATTATTTTATTTCAATTAGTTAAATACTATCGTTTTTGTGTATTTTTCTAAATTTTAAGCAATTTATTGATAATTGTCCTATTTTCCAAATATTAGTATATTCTATCAATTTATTGTCTTTCAAAGATAAAATAATAATTACTACAACACAATAGTAGTAGTTATATTTTTAAATATATACTACACAATTTTATAATTAAATAATTATATTTTAATTCATAGCACAGTCTAGTAATTACATGGAAGCCTGTAACGACCCGGCCGGTCGTTTGAGCAATTTTCCTTCGCTCGGTGGTTTGAGGGCATGAGTAGCTCCGTATGATGTATTACAACTTGCATGTATCGTCTGTTTCAGTTTTCAGGTATTTCGGAATTAGTTTGAAAGAATGAATTTCATGTTTGAAGCTTTAAGTTGGAAGAGTTGACCAACTTTGACTTTTGTGTATTTGACCGTAGATCGGAGTTTTGATGGTTCTGTTAGATCCGTATGGTAATTTTGGACTTGAGCCTATGCCCGAATTTCATTTGGACATTTCTAGAAGGTTTCGACACTAGTTGGCGAAAGTTGAAAATTTGAAGGTTTGAAATGTTCATAAGTTTGACCGGGAGTTGACTTTGATGTTATCGACTTGTGTGCAAAATTTGAGTTCATTCCTAGTTGATTTGATATGTTTCGGCATGAGTTTTGGAAGTTGAAAGATTCAAAGTTCATTGTGTTTTGTTTTAGATGTGATTCGTCGTTTCGATGTTGTTATGCATTATTTGAGGCCTTGAGTAGGTTTGTGTTATGTTATGGAACTTGTTGGAATGTTCAGACGGGGTCCCGAGCGGCTCAGGCGTGTTTCAGATTGATTTCAGACCATTTTTCTTCATGTTTTCATTGTTGGTTGCCGCTAGTTTCTGGTGCCTCAATTGTTCTTCGTGATCGCGAAGATGGGTATGCGATCGCGTAGAGGAAATCTGGCGCCGGGGTATTTTCTTCATCGCAGTCACGATTGGATGGTTGTGTTCACGTAGGGCTATGTGGGTTACTGTTCGCGTTCGGATGATGGGCACCGTGATCGCGTAAGGCAAAGATGAGAAACTGGGAGCTGGAAATTCTTCAACGCGTTCGCGTAAGATGGGACGCATTCGCGAAGCTTGGTTGCCTGTGTGCTTCGTGTTCCCATGAGCAATTTCACTTCGCCCGGTGGTTTGAGGGCATGCGTAGCTCCATATGATGTATTACGACTTGCGTGTATCGTCGGTTTTGATTTTAAGGTATTTCGGTATTAGTTTGGAAGAATGAATTTCATGTTTGAAGCTTTAAGTTGGAAGAGTTGACCAAGTTTGACTTTTGTGTATTTGACCCTGGATCGGAGTTTTGATGGTTCCGTTAGGTCCAGATGGTGATTTTGGAATTGAGCGTATTCCCGAAATTTCATTTAGACATTTCTAGAAGGTTTCAGCGCTAGTTGGCGAAAGTTGGTAATTTAAAAGTTTGGAATGTTCATAAGTTTGACCGAGAGTTTACTTTGATGTTATTAGGTTCCGTATGTGGTTTCGGGAATTAGAATAGTTTCGTTATGTCATTTGGGTCTTGTGAGCATAATTTGAGTTTATTCCGAGTTGATTTGATATGTTTCGGCACGAGGTTTGGAAGTTGAAAGATTCAAAGTTCATTATGTTTGGTTTGAGATGCGATTCATCGTTTCGATATTGTTATGCGTGATTTGAGGCCTCAAGTAGGTTTGTGTTATGTTATGGGACTTTTTGGAATGTTTGGACGGGGTCCCGAGGGGCTCGGGCGTGTTTCAGAATGATTTCTGACCAATTTTCTTCATGTTTTTATTGTTGGTTGCTGCTAGTTTCTAGTGCCTCGATTGTCCTTCGTGATCGCGAAGATGGGTATGCGATCGCGTAGAGGAAATATGGAGCTGGAGAATTTTCTTCATCGCGATTGGATAGTTGCATTCATGTAGGGCTGTGTGGGTTACTATTCGCGTTCGGATGATGGGCACTGCGATCGTGTAAGGCAGAGATGAGAAACTAGGAGCTGGAAATTCTTCAACGCGTTTGAGAAGCTTGGTTGCCTGTGTGCTTCACGTTCCCATGGGGATTTATGCGATCGCGTAGCGTATTTTTGGAGGCAGTGTAGGTTGTTCTTCGCGATCGCGAAGGTTGTTCCGCGATCCCATATAGTATTTCTGGGGCAGTGCTTTTTCTTCTTCGCAATCGCGATGGTATTTCCGTGATCTCGATTCATTGATTCGTCTAGTGATTATAAAGTACTCTATTTCAGAGGTTTCGGCCATTTTTGTATATTTGGAGCTATGGAGCTCGGATTGAGACGATATTTAAAGAAATTTTCACCATATGGATTGGTGTAAGTGTTTTCTACTCGGTTTGATTTTATATCATGAATCTATCTTTGTTTTTGGCATTTGATTGAGGATTTCAAGAGAGAAATTGGAGGTTTTTGTCTGAAGTTTCATAGAGTAAATTTTTGAGTTTTGAACATCAATTCAGAGTCGGATTTGAGTGAAACTAGTACGATTGAACTCGTAATTGAATGGGTTATGGGATATTGTGAGTTTTGTCGAGTTCTGAGATACAAGCTCGGGTTTGACTTTTTGGTTGACTTTGGTGCTTTTGATTAAAAATTCGACCTTTATCAATTGGGTTTGTTTCCTTAGGCATTATTTGATGTATTTGAGTTGCTTTTGGCTAGTTTGGAGCCGTTCAGAGGTCAGTACGTGCAGGATGGCATTTTTGGAGCATCGTTTGGCTTGTTCGGTATTGGATTTGGCTTGTTCGAGGTAAGTAACACTTCTAAACTTGGCGCTGAGGGTATAAACCCCTTAATATAAGTGTTATGTGTTTGGCGTTGAGGTGAAGCACATGCTACGTGATGGGCATGTGGGTATGCACCGTGTGAATTATGACTCGGCTGTTTCTATGGTACTGTGTAGTTACCTAATCTTGTTTTTATCCATGAGATTTCTACGCATTATAGAAATTGAGCTGTTATCTATGTTAGAAACCATGTTTAGGTTATATGTTTATTCTGTTGGGACCCACCGAGGTCATATCTGATGTGGAGTTATTTTCTTAAATTGCAGTTACATACTCATTCATTTGCATATCATATCTCAGTCTCTATTGCTATTTATTGATACATCATATCATCATTTTAGGTTGATCTTCATGACATTGTGAGCACGAGAGACTGGAGAGATTGATGACCGAGTGAGGCCGAAGGCCTGTTTGTGAGTGCTATTTATGGGATCGGGCTGCACGCCGCAACATGCTTTATTTATTGATGCCATGATTGACTTATTATAGCGCTTGGGCTGGATATTCCCCTCCGGAGTCTGCACACCCAACAGTGAGTGTGGTTTTTATTGATTCACGATGGGATCGGACTGCGCGCTGCAACATGATTTATTAGTGTTTGGGCTGGATTTGCCCTGTACAATGCTGAGTGACTTAGTGTGTTGAGTGATTGTGGGTGATGAGCGGGAAGTGTGAGACAATGAGATTGAGTACTCTGAGAGTGTGAGTACATGAGTTCATCACTGTGATGCATTTCATTTGACATGCATACTTGACATACAGGCATAAAGATGCATTTTCTTATGCTAATCGGTTTTGGTGACATTCATGATTTCACGTGCGCACTGACACGTAAGCATCGAGAAGTACTTTCCTCATGCTATCTAATAATGAAACATCTTATTTATTGTTGAAAGGTTTTGGGAAAAATCCCATTTGTTTCTGACTTACTCATACTTTGGTTGAAAGATTTGGATTTTACTGTTATACCTGAGAAGCATGACTATTTTTCCGTAACTGAGAACGAGCTGAGCAACATATTTTTGAGTCATTGTTTGTACTGTTTTTCTTATATTGTTACGAACTGTTCTTGGCTATTGGTGTTGGACTCTGACCTTTGTCCAAGCTCGTCATTGCTTTCAACCTAAGGTTAAGTTTGTGTTACTTATTGAGTACATGGGGTCAGTTGTACTCATACTACATTTCTACACCTTGCGTGCAGATATTGGATGCTGATGTTGTTGTGTATGGCGGGAGCTGGATTTGAAGATGTACCTGCGTTTCGGTCACACCTGCCTCTTGTTCTTGGCAGCTTTAGAATTTTTAATCTGCTCATGTATATTTCAAACAGATGATGTAATTATTTCATACCAGATTTGTAAACTCTAAATCTTAGAAGCTCATGATTTGTACGACCAGTCCTTGGGAATTTTTTTGTATAAAAGTTCAATTATTTATCATTTCTTCTCTTAATGAATCTAGAATAATGAGGTTCTTAGCCACTCATGTTCATGATAATAATGAAAGTATTATTTATAAACATAGAATCTATGAATACTAGATGAAAGGAAGAATCGATGAATTATGTACTCCGTTTGTGTTTCTAGGCCTTTGCTGCCTTCAAAAATTGATCTACCCCTCAATAATCACGTTTTGGGGATATTATAGGCTAGGGTCGTAGTCCCCAAGTCCAAAACCAAGTGGAAAAATTTAATGCACGAACTAGGAAAGGGACTAGGCCTCAAAGCTCGCAATGCCTGGCTTGTAGCGCGCCCCAAAGCTTGCGAGGTTCCTCTAACGCGCGGTCTAGCTTGCCTGGAGCCAGGCGTCGCCTGGCCTTGCGCCTAGTTCCAGGCCTTGTCCAATTTTTGCCTTTTCGAACTCTCTTTGTGTATTTTTTATATCCTAGTGTTCAACCTTTACTTGTTTTCATCCTTCAATGATCCTACACAATTAAGCCTAAATGTCGCACATATTATCATTAAAATAACAAAATGTAAGGTAAGTAATACACTACAGATTTATATTTTTAGCCAATTATCACTGCATAACATCACAAATGCTATCCTCACTCCGCAAATGCGAGGCTCTGCAAATGCGAACACACCCTCGCAATAGTAAGGTCTGCAGCACCAGCAGAAATCTAAACTTATCCAAACTAATCCTAAACCAATTCGAAACTCACTTGAACACCTCGAGCCCCACACCAAACTAATCCTAAACCAATTCGAAACTCACTTGAACACCTCGAGCCCCACACCAAACATCCCACACAAGTATATAAATCCCATACAAACTCGCTCGCATGCTCAAAATATCAAAATAACATCCATAACCACGAATCGAACACCAAAACGCACCATGCAAACCTTAAAATTCAAGAACTTCAATATTCACAACTAAGTGTCTAATTCCTACCAAACCAACTCGGAATGAGACGAAAGTTTGCACACAAGTTTCAAATGACAAAATGGACCTATTCCAAGTCCCCGAACCATAATCCGAACCTGATAGCCTCAAAGTCAACCTATGATCAAACTTATGGAATTTGTAAATCTTCATATGGAAATCTCAAAGTAAAACCAAGTTTACAGATTCATTGACAGCTGAAGAAAGTGAAATGAAGAAACTCTTCAAAAAATACACCACAACTAGCCATTAAAGAATGCCGGTTGATGTTTTTTGCCATGACCAAAATGCCCCATATATGTGACATACAGTCTTAGGGTTATCAACAGATGTAGTGGGGGCATTTTGGGGAAAAAGTAAGGGGCAAGTTTTGATTCTAGATGATTAGAAAAATCTTCAACTACTACAAAACAAAAGGCATAAAATCTTAATTCCAACTTTATCCCCATATGACATGGATAACATAGCAATATTAGGCACACATTTTCGAAGCTTTGAGATTCTCAGCTCAGCACAGACACTAGTAGGTTAACGGGTTCGCGTAGAGGAGTGGTCAGCTGGAGCATCATGCTTTAAGCCTACGCGATCGCGTAGTTGTGCACGCGTTCGCGAAGAGTTAGGTCTGTTAACCATCGCATTCGCAACTGTGGCTTCACGTTTGCGTATTGTATTTTGAGGGAAGTGATCATTTGTTCTTCACGATCGCAAAGTTGGTCCCGCTATCGTTATGCATAAGCAGAATGTTTAAAACCCATTTTGAGGGCTAGAGTTATAATATCATCTTTTGAGTTGTAGAGCTCGGTTTTGGATGATTTTGGAGGGAATTTTCATGTCATGGACCGGGGTAAGTGTTTTTGACTCAGATTTGTTTATTTATCATGATTCCATCCTTGTATATATCATTTATTTGGATGGAGTAGAGAAATTGGGGATTTTGTAGAAACTTTTTAAAAATGAAAAAAAATGGAGATTCGAGGTCGGAATTGAATGATTTTGGTATGTTTGGACTCGTAATCGAATGGATATTCAAAATTTGTGAATTTTGTCGGGTTCCGAGGTGCGGGCCCGGGATTGACTTTTTGATTTTTGTTAAAGATAGAAACTTTATTATTTGAAGTTATTTCCTACAACATTATTTGTTGATATTGAGTTCTTTGTGACTAGATTCGAGTGGTTTGGAGGCCGATACACGTGGGAAGGGCTTGTTGGAGTTTTGATTTGCGCATTTTGAAGTAACACATCTAAAATTCATTATATGAAAGATATTGGGGTGATGTACGCGCTAGGTGACGAGCGTGTGTGCATACACCGATGTGTTCATGGTTTTGGGAGGCCTTTAGGATATTACCATGCTTGTTTTGCTATCATATCATGTTGTCCTCGTGTTTCGTCTACTTGTTTGGTTATTTGAACTGTGATTCAAGTTAGACATTATGTGTAGGCTAAATTCTATATGTTTGAGACTTGATAGGGCTATTCTTATTTTTCCGAGTTATATACCTTATTTATGCACATGTTCTCAATCATAACACAATATCCGAGCATGATATCTCTGTCTAGGTATTTCTTATTTGATTCCTCACATGTTGTTGACACTGATTAAGGGTAATATTGTTAAACGGAGTATTTGAGATGTGTTTATCTGAGACTTGAATGGTAAATGACTGAGTTTGGGCCATAGAGATGGTTTGGTATTGATTTTGAGGTTACGCATACGCCGGGCCTATATTGGGATAAGTGATATTATTTTGGGGTGACGCGTGCACCAGGCGTCACTATTGGGTGAAATGATTATGATTAGTGCTCAGGCAGGATCCGGCCCTCCGGAGTTTGAAAGGCAAGCAATGGGCGCAAGCACAATGTTTTATATATGTGCTTGATGATATGTAGTTATGTCAGGCACCCGTACAGTTCTAAGTGTGAATATTGATGGATCCACTGTGACGTTGCTGATTTACATGTGTACTTGACATATTGGCATAGAGGTGTAGCGTCCATATGCTATTTGTTAATTGAAATATTTTATCTGTGTTGGGCTTTAATAGTTATACTTGAAAACATGTCTAAATTTCATAAATGTGAACAATTGGACATGATATCATTGAGCTATTATTTCTACGGTTCTTCCTTTAGATTCTGAACAGTTACCGGTTCTTCATATTGGCATTTGGTTATTGTTCTGAGCTCGTCACTGCTTTCAACCCAAGGTTAGTGTTGTTACTTATTGAGTACATAGGGTCGGTTGTACTCATACTACACTCTGCACTTCGTGTGCAGATCCAGGTGCATCTGGTCGAGGTTATTTTCAGACTTGAGTTGTTCCCAACTTCTGGGAGACTACGGGGTAGCTGCCATATTGTTTGCAGTGCTTGAAGTTTTCTTTCAGTTATCTCTATCTTTACTGTTCTTTTGTTCAGACAGTTGTATTAGAGGATTTTGCTTGTATCTTGTTATTCAGTAGTGCTCGTGTACTCGTTGACACCAAATTTTGGGGTTGGTTGTAGCAGCATTATGGTTTTATTCTCAAATACTTTATGACATTCTTCCACTATTGAGTTATTAGACTATGTTTATTTGATTTCATGGTTATTATGTGACTATTGGATTACCTAGCAGGTTGTGTTAGGTGCAATAACGACTTGTGAATTTTGGATCTTGACAAGTTGGTATCAGAGCACTAGGTTGCTTAGGTCTCACGAGTCATGAGCAAGTTTAGTAGAGTCTGCGGATCAGTATGCAGACGTCTGTACTTATCTTTAAGAGGCTACCGAACTATTATGAAAGTTCACTTTCTTGCATTCTTATTGCGTGATACTGTCATTTTCAAAATTTGAACCTTCACTCTTCTATTTTCTCACAGATGGCGAGGACACGTACGACCAGATCAGGCGGACGGCCACCAGTACTACCAGTTAAGGCCGCAAGAGGCTGGGGCCGCAGTAGAGGCTAAGGTGTGGCTCGTATTACAGCCAGAGCAGCACCTGTAGAGCCACCAGTTGCTCCAGTTGAGATATATGGAGCTGGTGGGAACAGCTCAGGCACCAGCAATGCCCATTGTCATCCCTCGCTTTCAGGAGGCCTTAGCCCAGATTTTGACTGTGTGCATGAGCCTGGCTTAGGTAATTTCGGTCCGAACTGCACCAGCCACTTCACAAGTCGGGGGAGGTGCCAAGACTCCTGCCGTCCGTACTCCTGAGCAGCTAGCTCAGAGACTTCAGACACTAGGGGTACTAGCAGCCCAACGAGTTACTGCTGCTCGGGCCATGGTTGACCTACCTATGAGTGATGAAGAGCAGAAGAGATTAGAGTGGTTCGAGAGGATTTAACCTCTAGAGTTCAGTGGGACGGAGTCAGAGGATGCTCATGTTTTTTCAGACAAATGTAAGTAGATTCTTCGCACAACGGGTATCTTGGAGACTAGCGGAGTTGCATTTACGACTTTTCAGCTGACCGAGGCAGCCTACACATGGTGGCAGACCTATGAGTTTAGCAGGCCAGTTGGCACAACAACACTTATATGGAATGAGTTCTTAGTTCTCTTCTAAGAGATGTTTGTTCCACAGATGCGTAGAGAGGAGTTGCGTAGAGATTTTGAGCAGCTGTGCCAGGGAGATATGACTGTGACTCAGTATGAGATGAGATTCACATATTTTGGCCTATCATGCTATATGGTTGGTTCCCACGGAGAGAGAGAGGATTAGGAGGTTCAGTGATGGCCTCAACTATTGCCTACGTTATAGTTTGGCTCGAGAGGCCGAGACGGATGCTAAGTTTGACTAGGTGGTCGACATTGCCAGGTGATTGGAGTCGGTTCGCAGGCTTGAGCGCGAGGAGTGCGAGGGCAAGATGCCTCGTGTTACAAGTGGTACCTCATCTAGAGGTTTGTCACATCACAACAGAGGTCGTCCTTACAGGCCCGCTAAAATTGCTCATCTATTTCATCATGGTCCATCAGCTAGTAATGGTCCATACAGTACTCATTCGGGTCAGTTGTCTTTCAATGCACTTCCAGCTCAGTGCTCGTATCGTGCTCCATCAGTTCAGAGTTCATCACTACGGGGTTCTTCCAGTTGTTATTCTAGTTCTCGGGGTTCGATACAGGCCCCACCATCATTTCCTGCTCGAGGTTATTACGATTGTGAAGAGTTGGGGCATGTGAGGAAGTATTGTTCCCGTAAATATAGAGGTCTAGTGCAGCAGGGAGGCAAGTCTATGAAACCTGCACCACTGCTCAGTCAACTCGGGGTAGAGGTCGTGCGGGTTGAGGTCGCCCTAGAGGGGGAGGTCAGACAGGTGGTGGTCAGGCTCGATTCTATGTTTTTACCGCTAGGCCAGAGGAAGTTGCTTCAGATGTAGTGATCACAAGTATTGTTTCAGTGTACCACAGGGATGCTTCAGTATTATTTGATCCCGGGTCCATTTATTCATATGTATCATCATACTTTTCTCGTTATTTGAATATGCCCCGTGATTCCTTAGTTATGCATGTTCATCTATCTATGTCGGTGGGTGATTCTACGTTGCGAACCGTGTATATCAGTCATGTGTGGTGGCTATTAGGGGATTAGACACGAGAGTTGATCTTTTACTGCTTAGCATGGTCGATTTTGATGTGATTTTAGGCATGGATTAATTGTCACAATGTCATGCTATTTTTTTATTGTAACGCTAAGACCGTGACATTAGCGATGCCTGGGTTGCCTAGGGTTGAGTGGAGAGGTTCCCTAGACTATGTTCCCAATAGAGTGATTTCATATTTGAAGACTCAACAAATTGTTGAGAAGGGATGTCTGGCATATCTGGCCTTTGTGAGGGATGTTAGTGCTGATACTCTTACCATTGAATCGGTTCTGGTAGTGAAAGACTTCCCGGCTGTGTTTCCTACAGACCTACCGGGCATGCCACCCCACAGGGACATTGATTTTGGTATTGATCTGGTGTCGGGCACTCAGCCTATATCTATTCCTATGTATCGTATGGAACCATCAGACTTAAATGATTTAAAGGAACAACTTCAAGAGCTTCTTGATAAGGGCTTCATCAGGCCTAGTGTGTCATCTTGGGGTGTACCGGTTCTATTTGTAAAGAAGAATGATGGTACTGTAGGGATGTACATTGATTACAAGCAGTTGAACAAAGTTACAATTAAGAACAATTACCCACTACCGCACATTGATGACTTATTCGATCAGCTTCAGGGTACCAGACTGTTCTCTAAGTTTGATTTTAGGTATGGGTATCACCAGTTGAAGATTTAGGATTCTGATATTCTGAAGACGACATTCAGGACCCACTATGGTCACTACAAGTTTCTTGTGATGTTTTTCAGGCTGACCAATGCCCCAACAGCCTTTATGCACCCGATGAACAGTGTATTCCAGCCATATATTGATTCATTCGTCATTGTGTTCATTGATGACATATTGGTGTACTCGCGCAGCCAGGAGGGTTATAAGTAGCATCTGAGGATTGAACTCCAGACCTTGAGGGAGAAAAAGCTATATGCTAAATTCTCCAAGTGCAAGTTTTGGCTTGAGTTGGTGCATTCTTGGGTCACGTGGTGTCTAGTTAGGGAATCAAGGTAGATCCGAAAAAGATTGAGGCAGTTCAGAGTTGGGCTAGACCATCTTCAGTTACAGAGATTCGGAGATTCTTGGGTTTGGTAGGTTATTATCGCCATTTTGTGGAGGGTTTTTCGTCCATTGTTGTACCTTTGACATGATTGACCCACAAGGGTGCCCAATTTAGGTGGTCTGATGAGTGTGAGGAGATCTTTCAGAAGCTCAAGGCTGCCTTGACCACATCTCCAATTCTAGTTTTGCCATCAACATCGAGTTCATATACAATTTATTTTGATACTTTGCGGATTGGCATTGGGTGTGTCTTGATGTAGGAGGGTACGGTAATTGCTTATGCTTCGCATCAACTGAAGCCCCATGAGAAGAACTACCCCATTCACGATTTAGAGTTGGCAGCCATTGTTCATGCATTGAAGTTTTGGAGGCACTATCTCTATGGCGTGTCTTGTGAGGTATTCACAGATCACCAGAGTCAGCAGCACTTGTTTAAGCAAAAGGATCTAAAGTTGAGGCAGCAGAGGTGGTTAGAGCTGTTAAAAGACTATGATATCACCATTTTGTATCATCCCGGGAAGGCCAATGTTGTGGTTGATGCCTTTAGAAGAAAGGCTGTGAGAATTGGTAGCCTTGCATATATTCCAGTGGGTGAGAGACGGCTAGCATCGGATGTTTAGGCTTTGTCCAATCAGTTTGTGAGGTTAGATGTTTCGAAGCCTAATCGGGTTCTTGCTTACCTGGTTTCTCGGTCTTCCTTGTATAACTGCATCAGCATGCGTCAGTATGACGACCCCCATTTGCTTGTCCTTAAGGACATGGTGCAGCATGGTGATGCTATGGAGGTTTCTATTGGAGATGATGGAGTGTTACAGATGCAGATTTGTGTGCCCAATGTGGATGGGTTGCATGAGTTAATTCTTGAAGAGGCCCATAGTTCACGATATTCCATTCATCCGGGTTCCGCCAAGATGTATCAAGATTTGAGGTAGCACTACTGGTGGAGAAGAATGAAGAAAGATATAGTGGGTTTTTTGGCTCGGTGTTTGAACTGCCAGCAGATGAAGTACGAGCATGAGAGGCCGGGCAGTTTGCTTCAGAGACTTGAGATTCCCGAGTGGAAGTGGGAGCGTATTGCCATGGATTTTGTTATTGGGCTCCCATGGGCTTTGAAGAAATTCGACGTAGTATGGGTTATTGTTGATAGACTGACCAAGTCTGCACACTTCATTCCGGTTGTGAATACCTATTCTTCAGAGTAGTTGGCTCAAATCTATATCCGTGAGATTGTTCATTTTCATGGTGTGCTGGTATCCATAACTTCTGATCGAGCCACGTAGTTCACTTCGCAGTTTTGGAGAGCAGTGCAATGAGAGTTAGGTCCATGGGTTGATTTGAGTACAACATTCCACCCCAGACGGATGAACAGTCCGACCACACCATTCAGATCTTGGAGGATATGCTACGTGCATGTGTTATGGATTTCGGGGGTTCATGGGATCAGTTCTTACTGCTTGCAGAGTTTTTCTACAACAACAGCTACCAATCGAGTATTCAGATGGCTCCTTATGATGCCTTATATGGGAGGCAGTGTCGTTCTCCAGTTGGTTGGTTTGATCTGGGAGAGGCTAGGTTGTTGGGCACTGATTTGGCGCGGGATGTCTTGGAGAAAGTCAAGTTGATTCAGGATCGGCTTCGTGCAGCACAGTCTAGACAAAAGAGTTATGCTAATAGAAAGGTTCGTGATGTTGCATATATGGTGGTTGAGAAGGTGTTACTCGGAGTTTTGCCCATGAAGGGTGTGATAGGGTTCGCAAAGAAGGGCAAGTTGAGCTCTCGGTATATTGGCCCTTTTGAGGTGCTGGAGAGGATTGGAGAGGTGGCCTATAAGCTTGCATTACCACCTAGACTATCGGGTGTTCACCCAGTGTTTCATGTTTCTATGCTCCAAAATTATTATAGTGATCCATCACATATCTTGGACATCAACACGGTTTAGTTATATTGGGATTTGACTTATGATGTGGAGCCGGTGGTCATTTTAGATCGGCAGGTTCGAAAGTTAAGGTCGAAGAATATAGCATCAGTAAAAGTTTGTTAGAGAGACAAACTGATTGAGGAGGCTACATGGGAGGACGATCGGGAGATTCGGAGCAGATATCCACACCTGTTTGAGACTCCAGGTATGATTCTAGACTCGTTCGTGGATGAATGTTTATTTAAGAGGGGGAGAATGTCATGACCCGATCGGTCATTTTGTGTATTGTAGCCCCGTTCCCCTATTATAGCTTCTTCTACGTTCATTTCTGGTTATGTAACTTGTCAAGTGGTTGGATTGGTTTCGTGAAGGTTCCAAAGTGAATTGGGACACTTAGTCCCAAGGTTGGAAGTTTAAGTTGAAATAATTGATCGGAGTTTGACTTTTGTGTAGACGACTACGGAATGGAGTTTTGATAATTCCAATAGCTTCCTATGGTGATTTTGGACATAGGCGTATGTCTGGATATTGATTTGGAGGTCCGTAGGTTGGTTTGAGGCTTTTTGGCGAAAGTTGAGGGTTTGGAAGTTTGAGAGGTTTGATCGAGAGTTGAATTTGTTGATATCGGGTTTGGATTTTGGTTCTGGGAGTTGGAATAGGTCCGTTGTGTCATTTGGGACTAGTTTACAAAATCTAAAGTCATTCGGAGGTTGTTTGATATGATTCGTCATTAGTTTTAGAAGTTGGAAGATCATTAGTTTATTAGGCTTGAATTGGGGTGCGACTCGTGATTTCGATGGTGTTTAATGTGATTTGAGGCTTCGACTAAGTTTGTATCATGTTTTATGACCTGTTGGTATGTTTGGATGGGGTCCCGGGAGCCTCGGGTGTGATTCGGGTCAAGTTCGACTTCATTTTGGTCTTGTTGGGCTGATGCTTTATGTGTATCTAATTTCTACTTTCCGGATCGTGAAGAAAGGGACGCGGTCGCGAAGAGTTGTTGCTGGCAGGTGGTAATTTATTCATCGCGTTCGCGATATTAGCCACGCGTTCGCAAAGCTTTGAGAGTCTCAGGTCAACGCAGACGCGAGTAGGTTAATGCGTTCGCGTAGAGGAGTTGTCAGTTGGAGCGTCAGGCTTTAAGCCCACGCAATCGCGTAGTTGTGCACGCATTCGCGAAGAGTTAGGTCTGGTAACCATCGTGTTCCCGACTGTGGCTTCACGTTCACGTAGAGTATTTTGAGGGCAGTGATCATTTGTTCTTTGCGAACGCAAAGTTGGTCCCGCGATCGTGATGCTACAACCCATTTCGAGGGTTAGAGTTATTTTATCATATTTAGAGTTGTAGAGCTCGGTTTTGGGCGATTTTGGATAGGATTTTCACGTCTTGGATTGGGGTATGCCTTTTTTACTCGGATTTGTTCATTTATCA
>AWOL01S0138693.1:1308-12025 GCA_000715115.1 Nicotiana otophora
TCCATGATTTCCATATACCCATAAAGTGTAACATAACCTGTATTCACAAATTACTTTACTTGAGTCATCCTCGATCTTAATCTCTGCAAGTCATAACCGATTCATAAGTACACCTCAAACCGAACCCAATACAACATGTAACCGTGCAATCAACTCGTCGATAACAGACTCCCCCACTTGGCTCCAAACCATGGAATAAAACATCTGATAACTTACAATAACCATACCCCCATTACAGTCATAATACCGCCGTGAGAATCAACTCAATCTTTTATAAGCTCATGTAACACAAACCATCTCAGACCACAAATCATCTGCAAAAATCTCACATTCATCCTCGTGACGGTCAGGTCAACTATTACAACTGATCCAAACTCAGATCACACAAATATAACCCACTGGTAGAACAGAAAACCTCCACACAACATCATAAGGATCACAAATCCCTAGATAACCGCGTAAGTTATAACCCACCTGCTTAGCCTCAAAGGGAAAATGCCTTATACCATTTATTAGCCAAAACTACTACGCCACCACTTAATCTTCCTGAGTCTGAACTCATCAATAAGACATGAGAATCTAATTCGTTCCACAATTAATCAACATGAAAAATTCTTCATTACGCTCATAACTCGAGACTATACGTCACATCAAGAAAGAAATCAAGCACCCAATAGTCCCTTCTACATCTCAAGCAACCTCTTCTCATCACATTCAAACCACTTGAACACATTCCTTCATCAAATCACACTCATCATATAGCCATCCAACCACTCATCGAGCCATAAAATCCACTCATAGGTACACTACCGGACTTATAAGTCCAAAAGCACGTGCTCACACAACCGAAATCCCCGTGCTCAAGCTATAATCAAAACCCGTCCTTAAGTCCTCCATGCTGCCCATCATCAGCACATAGAAATCACATCTTGCACCTCATTCATAAATCACAGCTCAAGTGCTTTAAAACATAGAGTACAGTACAAGAATTTAGATAAGATAGCTACACAGTTCCATAAAATTGACCAAATCACTATTTCTACGGTGCACGTCCATACGCACGTCACCTAATATGTGTGTCACCTAAACATAACCCATATAAGACGTTATTTGGGGTTTCATACCCTCAACACCATGTTTAGAAGTGTTATTTCGAACAAGCCAAATCCAATATCGAGCAAGCAAAGCGATGCTCCAGAAATGCCATCTCGTGTGTACCGACCTCCGAACTAGTCAAAAACAACTCAAGAACATAAAATAATGCCTAAGGAACAATTCCAAATGATAAAGGTCGAATCTTCATTCAAAAGTCCAAAATCGGCAAAAACGTCAAAATCGACCCCATGCCTCGGAACCCAACGAAACTTGTAAAGTCCGACAACCCATTCAATTACGTTTCCAATCATACTAGCTTCACTTAAATTCGACTCCAAGTTGATGTTTAGAACTCCTAATTTCTCTCTATGAAACTTTATACAAAAACCCCCAATTTTCTCTTTAAACTTTACAATCCAATTTTAAAAAACAAAGATAGATTCACGAAATATAATCAAAATCAAGTATAGAACACTTACCCCAATCCTTGTGATGAAATTTGCGTCAAACATCGCTTCACTTCGAGCGCCAAATCTCAAAATATGATAAAAGAACTAAAAATCTCGATTTTATAGTTTCTGCCAAGCAACTCCGCATACGCGGTCACATGGTTGCATCTGCGACCCCCGCTTCTACGGTAAATTGCTTTGGTTCTTGTTAAAACAGTTTGGCCCAGCACCCCTCGCACCTACAATAGCAAAACTCCGTTTCTGTGAAAAGCTTCGCGCCTGCGCTCCAAGCTGTCTTATTTCTCCGAGTTCCTTTCGAATTACCCTCAAGGTGACACTTCTCCTTACCATAACACCACGATCCTTACCCAAACTCACCACAAGAGATCATGGCATAAAACCACATGCCCTAAAGCCCATAAGCCGTTGATTCCCTCTTAATCACCCCAAGAGTACCACAACCGAGACACGCATTCTGAAAAGACCGTTCGTAAATCTAAAGTCGTTTCGTTCACCTTCATGATACTGAAATGTAGAATCCATAATGATATAATAATACCGCTAGTCTCGATACCAACCAATGTAAATCTTAGATTCCAGCAAAATACCAATCCGCAAAATTTTCAATTGCTACATATAAATCTTGAATCCATTAGAACCTTCTTGAGATTCATCCACTCTACTCAAATCTCAATTGCACCGATTAAATGGCTCAAACGATCTGTGCCACATTGTCAGGGCAACACCCAAAGAGGTAATCTTTCCTTAACGCAACCGAGAAAATTCATACACCATGCGCACTACATACGTCATGAATAACAACTCAACTCATTCCATGATTTCCATATACCCATAAAGTGTAACATAACCTGTATTCAGAAATTCCTTTACTTGAGTCATCCTCGATCTTAATCTCTGCAAGTCATAACCGATTCATAAGTACACCTCAAACCGAACCCAATACAACATGTAACCGTGCAATCAACTCGTCGATAACAGACTCCCCCACTTGGCTCAAAACCATAGAATAAAACATCTGATAACGTACAATAACCATACCCCATTACTACCATAATACCGCCGTGAGATTCAACTCAATCTTTTATAAGCTCATGTAACACAAACCATCTCATACCACAAATCATCTACAAAAATCTCACATTCATCCGCGTGACGGTCAGGTCAACTATTACAACCAATCCAAACTCAGATCACACAAATATAACCCACTAGTAGAATAGGAAACCTCCACACAACATCATAAGGATCACAAATCCCTAGATAACCACGTAGGTTATAACCCACATGCTTAGCCTCAACGGGAAAACGCCTTATACCATTTATCAGCCAAAACTACTATGCCATCACTTAAGCTTCCTGAGTCTGAACTCATCAATAAGACATGAGAATCTAATTCATTCCACAATTAATCAACATGAAAAATTCTTCATTACGCTCATAACTCGAGACTATACGTCACATCAAGAAAGAAATCAAGCACCCAATAGTCCCTTCTACATCTCAAGCAACCTCTTTTCATCACATTCAAACCACTTGAACACATTCCTTCATCATATCACACACATCATATAGCCCTCCAACCACTCATCGAGCCATAAAATCCACTCATAGGTACACTACCGGACTTATAAGTCCAAAAGCACGTGCTCACACAACCGAAATCCCCGTGCGCAAGCCAAGTGATGCTCCAGAAATGCCATCACGTGCGTACCGACCTCCGAACTAGTCAAAAACAACTGAAGAACATAAAATAATGCCTAAGGAACAATTCCCAATGATAAAGGTCGAATCTTCATTCAAAAGTCCAAAATCGGAAAAAATATCAAAATCGATCCCATGCCTCGGAACCCGACGAAACTTGTAAAGTCCGACAACCCATTCAATTACGTTTTCAATCATACTAGCTTCACTTAAATTCGACTCCAAGTTGATGTTTAGAACTCCTAATTTCTCTCTATGAAACTTTATACAAAAACCCCCAATTTTCTCTTTAAACTTTACAATCCAATTTTAAAAAACAAAGATAGATTCACGAAATATAATCAAAATCAAGTATAGAACACTTACCCCAATCCTTGTGATGAAATTTGCGTCAAACATCGCTTCACTTCGAGCGCCAAATCTCAAAATATGATAAAAGAACTAAAAATCTCGATTTTATAGTTTCTGCCAAGCAACTCCGCATACGCGGTCACATGGTTGCATCTGCGACCCCCGCTTCTACGGTAAATTGCTTTGGTTCTTGTTAAAACAGTTTGGCCCAGCACCCCTCGCACCTACAATAGCAAAACTCCGTTTCTGTGAAAAGCTTCGCGCCTGCGCTCCAAGCTGTCTTATTTCTCCGAGTTCCTTTCGAATTACCCTCAAGGTGACACTTCTCCTTACCATAACACCACGATCCTTACCCAAACTCACCACAAGAGATCATGGCATAAAACCACATGCCCTAAAGCCCATAAGCCGTTGATTCCCTCTTAATCACCCCAAGAGTACCACAACCGAGACACGCATTCTGAAAAGACCGTTCGTAAATCTAAAGTCGTTTCGTTCACCTTCATGATACTGAAATGTAGAATCCATAATGATATAATAATACCGCTAGTCTCGATACCAACCAATGTAAATCTTAGATTCCAGCAAAATACCAATCCGCAAAATTTTCAATTGCTACATATAAATCTTGAATCCATTAGAACCTTCTTGAGATTCATCCACTCTACTCAAATCTCAATTGCACCGATTAAATGGCTCAAACGATCTGTGCCACATTGTCAGGGCAACACCCAAAGAGGTAATCTTTCCTTAACGCAACCGAGAAAATTCATACACCATGCGCACTACATACGTCATGAATAACAACTCAACTCATTCCATGATTTCCATATACCCATAAAGTGTAACATAACCTGTATTCAGAAATTCCTTTACTTGAGTCATCCTCGATCTTAATCTCTGCAAGTCATAACCGATTCATAAGTACACCTCAAACCGAACCCAATACAACATGTAACCGTGCAATCAACTCGTCGATAACAGACTCCCCCACTTGGCTCAAAACCATAGAATAAAACATCTGATAACGTACAATAACCATACCCCATTACTACCATAATACCGCCGTGAGATTCAACTCAATCTTTTATAAGCTCATGTAACACAAACCATCTCATACCACAAATCATCTACAAAAATCTCACATTCATCCGCGTGACGGTCAGGTCAACTATTACAACCAATCCAAACTCAGATCACACAAATATAACCCACTAGTAGAATAGGAAACCTCCACACAACATCATAAGGATCACAAATCCCTAGATAACCACGTAGGTTATAACCCACATGCTTAGCCTCAACGGGAAAACGCCTTATACCATTTATCAGCCAAAACTACTATGCCATCACTTAAGCTTCCTGAGTCTGAACTCATCAATAAGACATGAGAATCTAATTCATTCCACAATTAATCAACATGAAAAATTCTTCATTACGCTCATAACTCGAGACTATACGTCACATCAAGAAAGAAATCAAGCACCCAATAGTCCCTTCTACATCTCAAGCAACCTCTTTTCATCACATTCAAACCACTTGAACACATTCCTTCATCATATCACACACATCATATAGCCCTCCAACCACTCATCGAGCCATAAAATCCACTCATAGGTACACTACCGGACTTATAAGTCCAAAAGCACGTGCTCACACAACCGAAATCCCCGTGCGCAAGCCAAGTGATGCTCCAGAAATGCCATCACGTGCGTACCGACCTCCGAACTAGTCAAAAACAACTGAAGAACATAAAATAATGCCTAAGGAACAATTCCCAATGATAAAGGTCGAATCTTCATTCAAAAGTCCAAAATCGGAAAAAATATCAAAATCGATCCCATGCCTCGGAACCCGACGAAACTTGTAAAGTCCGACAACCCATTCAATTACGTTTTCAATCATACTAGCTTCACTTAAATTCGACTCCAAGTTGATGTTTAGAACTCCTAATTTCTCTCTATGAAACTTTATACAAAAACCCCCAATTTTCTCTTTAAACTTTACAATCCAATTTTAAAAAACAAAGATAGATTCACGAAATATAATCAAAATCAAGTATAGAACACTTACCCCAATCCTTGTGATGAAATTTGCGTCAAACATCGCTTCACTTCGAGCGCCAAATCTCAAAATATGATAAAAGAACTAAAAATCTCGATTTTATAGTTTCTGCCAAGCAACTCCGCATACGCGGTCACATGGTTGCATCTGCGACCCCCGCTTCTACGGTAAATTGCTTTGGTTCTTGTTAAAACAGTTTGGCCCAGCACCCCTCGCACCTACAATAGCAAAACTCCGTTTCTGTGAAAAGCTTCGCGCCTGCGCTCCAAGCTGTCTTATTTCTCCGAGTTCCTTTCGAATTACCCTCAAGGTGACACTTCTCCTTACCATAACACCACGATCCTTACCCAAACTCACCACAAGAGATCATGGCATAAAACCACATGCCCTAAAGCCCATAAGCCGTTGATTCCCTCTTAATCACCCCAAGAGTACCACAACCGAGACACGCATTCTGAAAAGACCGTTCGTAAATCTAAAGTCGTTTCGTTCACCTTCATGATACTGAAATGTAGAATCCATAATGATATAATAATACCGCTAGTCTCGATACCAACCAATGTAAATCTTAGATTCCAGCAAAATACCAATCCGCAAAATTTTCAATTGCTACATATAAATCTTGAATCCATTAGAACCTTCTTGAGATTCATCCACTCTACTCAAATCTCAATTGCACCGATTAAATGGCTCAAACGATCTGTGCCACATTGTCAGGGCAACACCCAAAGAGGTAATCTTTCCTTAACGCAACCGAGAAAATTCATACACCATGCGCACTACATACGTCATGAATAACAACTCAACTCATTCCATGATTTCCATATACCCATAAAGTGTAACATAACCTGTATTCAGAAATTCCTTTACTTGAGTCATCCTCGATCTTAATCTCTGCAAGTCATAACCGATTCATAAGTACACCTCAAACCGAACCCAATACAACATGTAACCGTGCAATCAACTCGTCGATAACAGACTCCCCCACTTGGCTCAAAACCATAGAATAAAACATCTGATAACGTACAATAACCATACCCCATTACTACCATAATACCGCCGTGAGATTCAACTCAATCTTTTATAAGCTCATGTAACACAAACCATCTCATACCACAAATCATCTACAAAAATCTCACATTCATCCGCGTGACGGTCAGGTCAACTATTACAACCAATCCAAACTCAGATCACACAAATATAACCCACTAGTAGAATAGAAAACCTCCACACAACATCATAAGGATCACAAATCCCTAGATAACCACGTAGGTTATAACCCACATGCTTAGCCTCAACGGGAAAACGCCTTATACCATTTATCAGCCAAAACTACTATGCCATCACTTAAGCTTCCTGAGTCTGAACTCATCAATAAGACATGAGAATCTAATTCATTCCACAATTAATCAACATGAAAAATTCTTCATTACGCTCATAACTCGAGACTATACGTCACATCAAGAAAGAAATCAAGCACCCAATAGTCCCTTCTACATCTCAAGCAACCTCTTTTCATCACATTCAAACCACTTGAACACATTCCTTCATCATATCACACACATCATATAGCCCTCCAACCACTCATCGAGCCATAAAATCCACTCATAGGTACACTACCGGACTTATAAGTCCAAAAGCACGTGCTCACACAACCGAAATCCCCGTGCGCAAGCCAAGTGATGCTCCAGAAATGCCATCACGTGCGTACCGACCTCCGAACTAGTCAAAAACAACTGAAGAACATAAAATAATGCCTAAGGAACAATTCCCAATGATAAAGGTCGAATCTTCATTCAAAAGTCCAAAATCGGAAAAAATATCAAAATCGATCCCATGCCTCGGAACCCGACGAAACTTGTAAAGTCCGACAACCCATTCAATTACGTTTTCAATCATACTAGCTTCACTTAAATTCGACTCCAAGTTGATGTTTAGAACTCCTAATTTCTCTCTATGAAACTTTATACAAAAACCCCCAATTTTCTCTTTAAACTTTACAATCCAATTTTAAAAAACAAAGATAGATTCACGAAATATAATCAAAATCAAGTATAGAACACTTACCCCAATCCTTGTGATGAAATTTGCGTCAAACATCGCTTCACTTCGAGCGCCAAATCTCAAAATATGATAAAAGAACTAAAAATCTCGATTTTATAGTTTCTGCCAAGTAACTCCGCATACGCGGTCACATTGTTGCATCTGCGACCCCCGCTTCTACGGTAAATTGCTTTGGTTCTTGTTAAAACAGTTTGGCCCAGCACCCCTCGCACCTACAATAGCAAAAACTCTGTTTCTGTGAAAACCTTCGCGCCTGCACACCAATTCGTCGCACCTGCACATCCGCACATGTGCTAAATTCTCTGCTTCTGCGATCTTCCTCACCCAGCCTTTTCTCGCTTCTGCAATGGACAGCCCACATCTGCGAAGTTGCTTCTAGAGTGAGACTCCGCAGATGCGGCACACCAGTGCCAACAAATCTTACGCAATGCAACAAGTGAAAAAATGAACTGAACCACGTCAGTAACTCACCCGAGCCACTCGGAACCACGTCCAAATATACCAACAAGTCCTATAACATAATACAGACCTATTCAAAGCCTCAAATCACGCATAACAACATCGAAACTACGAATCACACATCAATTCAAACTTAAAGAACTTTGAATTTTCAACTTCCAAAACTCGCGCCGAAACATATCAAATCAACCCGGAATAAACTCAAATTTTGCACACAAGTCCTAAATGACATAAGCAAGCTATTACAATATCCGAAACCACAATGCAAATATGATATCATCAAAGTCAACTCTCAGTTAAACTTATGAACTTTTCAAACCTTCGAATTTCCAACTTTTGCCAATTAGTGCTGAATCCTTCTAGAAATATCCAAATGCAAATGCGGGCGTACGACCGAGTCCTTAATCACCATCCGGACCTAATGGAACCATAAAAACTCCAATCTGAGGTGAAATAATAAAAAGTCAAACTTGGTCCACTCATCCAACTTAAAGCTTAAATCATGAAATTCATCCATCCAAATCGATTCCATATAACCTGAAAACCAAAACTGACAATTCAGACAAGTATTAATACATCATACGGAGCTACTCATACCCTCAAACTACAAGCAAAGTGAAAATACTCAAAACGACCGGTCGGGTCGTTGTTTTCTCCCCCACTTAAAGATACGTTAGTCCTCGAACGTGCCAAGAGTCGTTCCAAAGCTATCAAACTGCTATGTAACCTTACCATGTACATACCCTAGGGTGATCCCGCATCACCCTAATCCATATAAGCTTGACGACACAACCTAGCTGATGATCCTTAATTCAACTGGAGACCATAAACCTTGATATCCAATTTTCCCCCACCCATAATTTCTTATAAGACCCGAATCTCGCATCTACACACTGTATAAGTCTGCACATGCTGCATCATTCCATAACCATCACTGAAGACACAATCACAAGTTATACCACATAACTCAAATACTTATAGCAATAATTTCTAATTGTCGTAGCTGCTCGATAACCAACTCAATACCGGTAACAAACCTCATATCAAACAAAACATTGCTCTAAAACCTTTGTACACTGCCGATGATGAAAGAAACACGCAGAAACTTGTAACAACTTATCAGATCAACAAGACATGGAGCTCCCTATCCTTCGACAAGAACTATAGCCAATTTCTAAGCCGATCAGTGACATTATCCTTTCAAATAAATTGCAATCGGATCTGATAGCACCCATTCTCGGTTCGACTACCTCATCTTATCAAATACAACCGCTCTACTGACATGCCATACCAATACAACCTTAATCCACAAACCGTGCAATCTGTGCACCAATATGCAATAATTCAAGTGTACTCAAACATAGAAAATGAATCAAATGAGAGAATCGTCCCGCAAGTTCAACAAGTACCACCACAACCGCAATGCCATGAGTCCATCCTACATAGTAGAACCAAGACACACAAATCTAACACAAAGTATCATATCTCAACATAGCCACGCGACAATGCGTGACCCCACCCAAACACTGGTCCATATGCAATACCTCAAGCCACCATGCCCAAAGGCAACCACCATGTGCAATTCGACATCAAGTACCCAAGGTACATGACCATAACGATGGTGTAACAAATAACACAATACCACAGTCCAGAAAGAATATAACCAATGCGCAATCAGTCATTCAACACCCTAGTATCCATATCCCTCAAATTTCGCTATAAGGCCCAAATAGAACCACACCATGTGTGCATGTAACAAACGAATCACAACTCCCCGTAACATAGAAGAGTAACTCATAGAACATATCAAAACATATAGAACATATCTATCTCAAATGGTGGTAGTAACCATCGAGAACTCTTCGAAACTCATTTTCAAATATCCAAGCCATCAGAATTAAATATCTCTAACTCAACCAAGCCACGTAGGTCGCTAAATCCATGAGTATTGACACTAAACACTTATAGAGACTCACCACATCATAAGTACACAAATAACTGATCATATTCATTGTCGTACTGATCCAACCTACTACCAAACTGTCTTATTTCTCTGAGTTCCTTTTGAATTACCCTCAAGGCGACACTTCTCCTTGCCAGAACACCATGATCCTTAACCAAACTCACCATAAGAGATCCTGGCATAAAACCACATGCCCTAAAGACCATAAGCCGCTGATTCCCTCCTAATCACCCCAAATGTACCACAACTGAGACACCCACTCTGAAAAGACCTTTTGTAAATCTAAATTCGTTTCCTTCAACTTCCTGATACTGAAATGTAGAATCCATAATGATATAAAAATACAGCGAGTCTCTATACCATCCAATGTAAATCTCAGATTCCAGCCAAACACCAATCCGCAAAATTTTAAATTGCTACATATAAATCTTGAATCCATTAGAACCTTCTTGAGATTCATCCACTCTGCTCAAATCTCAATTGCACCGATCAAACGGGTCAAACGATCTGTGCCCCATTGTCATGGCAACACCCAAAGAAGTAATCTTGC
>AWOL01S0138718.1:0-27330 GCA_000715115.1 Nicotiana otophora
ACCAAGTTACATTCAGAGAGCATGGCACACAAGTTATCAACATCATCATGGTTTACTACCATGGTTTACAATTATACCCTTGATTTTTTGTAGGACTTTCCTATTTCATTTAACCGGAAGAACAAACTTTCAGCCTCTTTATTCCTCTTCCATATTACGTGTCCGTTTTGCTTAATATAAAAACACACATTTAAGAGTTTCATGTTGTGTACCCGTAAAACGATATAGTTAAATTTGTTCCGTATAAATAAGCGAACTGATTTGATGCAACATGACAAATAAACTATGTTAAAAATAAGACTTAGCGATTAAAATCGAAAGAAATGACAAGCCTGATTCCGAGAGCAATGTCTCCGATGACAGAAATAAGAACAATAAGTAAAATTATTTTATTTAGTTTGAGAATAGAATGTAGCATAAGTTTTGCCAAGAATTTTGTGTATTACAATGGCTGTTGAGTCGACTATTTATAGTTATACCTAGGGAAACAAGATCATAGGATCAAGCCCTCTTAAATGACAATAAAAGGAGGCATTGATGAATATGTAACGCCTGGCCATGAATGCAAATATTCCTGTTTATCTCATTTCGAGCAGTTATATTTATTTCAAACTATACTTGTAGACTTCTAGTTGCTCATATACTGGTGACATCAGATTTCTGGGATTGAGTTAGAACGTGTTATGTTATGGGTTTATTTCATGTATTACATCTTTAATCATCGTTAATAATTATTATTACTATGTTTTGAACTGTTTAAATATTAAATAAGTTAACTAATGAAGGCTTGCTAGCAAGTGAATGTTAAGCGTCGTCACGACCCCGAGATTTGATTATGGGTCATGACACATGCATGAGATGAGATTGTAAATAATTTTATTGTTAAATGTAATGCCTAGAACATCTTGGTTGGACCTACTATTGAGTTGTGGCACGTTTGATTTTACACCTATATCTGTGTTTTACGGGAAAGGAAATTGGCGAGAGCAGGCTAGAGCATCTGGGTTGATGTTTGGCACATTAACTCAGAGTATAGAAGCCACTATATATATATTTAGTGCTTATTTGGCCATGCTACTAAAAGCTGCTTTTTTAAAAAAAAATTGTTCAAAAGTACTTCCTGAAAAAAGACGTTTAAAGAGTTAGTTTGTTTGGTCAATTCATTTAAGAAGTACTTTTTACAATATTTGACAAGCAAGTTGTGTTTGATCAATCTTTCCAAAAATTATTTTTGAGCGTCAAATTATGAAAAAGAACAATATCATGGTTCAAGTTATAATTAGTATTATTTAAAGGATAGAAGTGAATTTACATATTTTTTATTAAAAGATTTGGTTAATATTTAATTTCCATTTAAATAAAACATAAGATATAAAATAAAAATATATATTAAAGATTTGAATCAATATAAAATATAGTTATACCAAAATAATAATATTGGATATCTATTATTACTTGTTGTTAATACATGATAATTTAATTATATCAAAATATATCATTCGGTATAAATCACTAAATATATATTTAAAAAAAACTATGTACAATAGAGAGACTATTTCAAAAAGAAATAGGAGGAGGAGAATAAAAGTATCGTGAAAATAAAAAATAAAAAATAGAAAAAAGAGATGGTAGAAATAACAAAGGAAAAGAAAAAAGTCAAATTAACGAGGGATAATTTGAAAAATGTAAATTTTTGGCAAGTGTATTATAGTCATGAAACAATTATTTTTATTTCTGTTTATACTTTTTGGAAGAAATTAAAATTTATAGTTTTCTTAAAAATAAAGCTGCTGCTCAAAAGCACTTTTTTATTTTCACCAAACACCTCAAATTTTTAAAGAAGTGTTTTTTTGGCAAAAACATATATATGGAGTGTTGGTTTCTCATAAGCTTGGCCAAATAGATTCTTAATAAATTTCTAATATAAAATAAGATTTAAGCAAAAGTTGTTGAATATATCCTAAAATATTATGGTATTTGACTGAGACTAATCAATATATTCTTTTCCTACAATCTAGAATTTGGTGACTTAATACGTTGATATCTATGTACTTTTGAGTTTTATATTATGTGTATTTCCAATATCTGTTACTATATGTTCATCTATGTTTTGTTTTATTCTATTGTTAGAACCAATGGTATGAAGTTTGCAACGCCTATGTCCCATACGTTGAGCTACTACGCAAGCTGAACAATTTTAGTTGCAATAAGGGTGCGAGGGAAAAGTTATAGTCAACAATATATATAAAATCACACAACACAATATATTTCTTTTTATACGAAGATGACTCTGGTGGCGGATTCAGGTTTTTTCATCAAGTGGGTTCAACATGTAAAGAAGAAATGTACTAAGAACTCAACAAAATAAATTGTTACTAATATTAAAAATTTAAATACATTATTAGAACTATTATTTTTAGAGGAAATTTATGGTTTTGGAATTGGTAAGGACTTTTTCGGAGGTATGCTCCTCTAATATCGTCAAACTCACGTGGATGATAGTCCATAATGGATATTTTTTCTTTTGGATTAGTCTTTAAAGAATTCAAATCTACTCTTTGCCTTTGTTTTCTAGAGGAAGGGATTGTTATTTTAATTGGTTCAAAATTTCTTCCACAAGAGGAGAAATTTGAGAGTATGAACTTGATTGTGGCAACTTGAAAGATCCCGGAGAGCTCTTCATCAAATTTTAAAATTAGATTATCAAACTAAAAATTCAAATAAGAACAATAATTTAATAAATATATTTAAACTTAAATATCACAAACAAGAATTAAAATTAAACTCAAATTTAACTAACATCATGATACTTTCCTTGTAACTAAATTAAAACTTAGATTAATTGGCAAAGAGCAATTTAAGTCACTAAGAATAATATGTAAACACAAATTGATGGAAATTTGAGAAAAAAAGTAAATGGAATATAATTTTAATGGCTCAACATAAACTAATTAACTAAGAAGGTAGTCAAATTTTTTTTTACTAAAAGTCACAAATTGTTTAAAAAAAGTAATAATTCTATATTAGTAATAACCATCTAATCACAAATTAATTAAGGCAAATAAGTAAAACGGTGTAGCTCTCTTTCTCTAATTGTATACATATAAAGAAGCTTTCCTAGTCTGAAAATAGAGAAAAAAAGGAACGTGCGCATTACGCTGCTAATAGGTTTCGAACTCAAGACCCTTCTAAAAATTTGACCTCACTTCATCATTGGGCTGGACATTTTCCTTGAAATATGTGGGTTCAAAATATGTTTTATAACGAAATATCTTCAGAGAAAGAGAAGATATACATATATGTACAATGTTATTTTTTGACAAAGCGAGTTCATATGAACCCCCTTGACTCCATGCGGGTCTTCCCCTGTGATGAATGATGAGTTGGCCAGTGAATCTCATGGAGAAGATTGGGCTCCCAACAAACATTAACTCTTATTGAAACGTAGGTGATCCGATGTGACGATCCGATAGGTCGTTTTGAGTACTAGACTTTATTTTCGTATTCCGATACCTCTATTAAATCAATTTGATGTTTCTTGATTTGTGTGCATGGTCCGTGTCGTTTTCCAAAAAAATTTTACGTAAAATTTTGAAGAAAAAGTAATTTTAGGCTTAAAATGAGACTTGAGTTGACCACGGTCAATATTTCTTGGTAAACGACCTCGGATCAGTGTTTTGACGATTCTGGTAGGTTCGTATGATATTTTTGGACTTGTACGCATGTTTGGTTAGGGTCCGGGGTGACTCGAGCGTATTTCAGCGCGTTATGTGAAAAATTATGAAAATGAATTTTCAAGTTGAAAATCATGAGTTTTGATCAATTCATGTTATCCGATATTATTTTGATGATTTGAGGTAGCCACCAAGTTTGTATGATGTTATTACACTTGTGTGCATGTTTGGTTTGGAGCCTGAGGGGCTCGGGTGAGTTGCAGGTATATTGCGGATGAATTTGGGCAATTATGCAAATGCTGTTGCATTTCAATTACTGGTGCTTGTTGCAGATCTCGCAATTGTGAGCCTCGCTTTTACAGTTACACGATCACATTTGCGAACTCGGAGCTGGGACTGGGATTCCGCATTTACGATCAAATGTTCGCTTTTGCGATGAGGTCTGGGGTCGCATTTGCGATACCTTGTTGAGCGGGGCAGCTTCACATTTGCGAAGCTTGGCACGTATTAGCAAGGGGGAAGTCCTTTGTAAATGCGAGGTTTTTGTCACATTTACAACGTCTGCATGACTGTTGCACTGGTCACTTTTGCGATCAGTGTTGCACAAATGCGTGCTTCGTAATTGTGAACACTTGTTCGCAATTACGATACCTGCAGCTGAGTAAAAGAAGAAAAAATCGGGACTTAGTTCATTTTACACCATTTCTCAACCCCAAACACTCTAGAGGTGATTTTTTAAGAACTTTTTCTTCTTAAAATTATTGTTAAACAACTCTAATCCATTTTCTTTCAATTCCCCGTTACTTTTCATGAGTTTTAACATCAAATCTAAGATTTTTATGGTAGAAATTAGGGATTTGGGTATAATTTAGGGATTTTATAAAATTGAGATTTAAACTTCAAATTGAGGTCGGATTTCGAAACAAATCACATAATCGGGCTCGAAGGTGAATGGGTAATCGAATTTTGGTCTGAATCTCGGATTTTGACCAAGCGAACTCGGGGTTGACTTTTGATGGTTTTTTCAATTTCATCAAAGATTGAACCTTTTCATATGTAGGTAGTTTCTAAAGCTTATTTTGAATTATTTGAATGATATTTGGCTAGATCTGGTTGGTTTGGAGCCTTGTTCGAAAGGAAAAGTCGTGGTTGATTGTTGAGTTGGTTGCGCAAAGAGGTAAGTGTCATGTCTAACTTTGACTTGAGGGAATTAGGGCTTAATTGGATTATTTGCTATTTGATTTATGTGTGGAGACAACGTATATGCAAAGTAACAAGTGTATATACGTAGTCACGGGTTAAGCATACGGGTTGGGATATTTATTTATTATTTTCAATTATTTCATGCCTTCATTTAATCCATGCTATCATTTGTTAAATGATTTAATTGTTACTTACCATTACTTGTTAAATTCATGCCTTTATCTATTACATGTCTAAATTACTAATTATTTCCATGTATCTGTATCTTTATTTATTGACTGACTTTACTTGCTTTTTGACCTTGTGTGTTATTAGATAGTTACTTTTATCCACTTTATGTCTTTAATTATGTAATTCTTTTTTTGCGTTTTATTTGAGTTACGCCATAATTGGTTGCAGATGTTCATTTATATTATTATCGTGTGGGATCGGGTTGCACGCCGCAACGATATTGATATTATTGTATAGGATCGGGTTGCACGACATAATAGATATTGGTATTACTGTTTGGGATCAGGTTGCACACCACAACGGTATATATATAAATATATATCGGTTTGTGCGTCGCAACGAAAAGGACTTGTTATTTATATATAATTGTGCATCGGGTTGCGCGCCGCAATGGAGAAGACATATTTTATTGTGTTTAACTATTGTTATTGTATCCGTGTTAAATTAAGAAGTTGAGCATAAGTGTTACTCTGGGGCCCTTTGTTATGTGTTTTCAATTCCGATTTCATGTTAAATTCTTGCTTTCCCATATTTCTGCTAATATTTCATTTATATTCGTACAAGTTTTTAGTGAGTGTCTCGTTATAGCCTCGTCACTACTTCGTCGAGGTTAGGCTCGACACTTACAGGGTACATGAGGTCGGTTATACTCATGCTACACTCCTGCACTTCTTGTGCATATTCTGGTGTTGGTCCCAATAGTAGTTAGTTGAGGCTCGATCGAAATAGTTTTTCACGGAGACTTGAGGTATAGATGAACAGTGATCGCAACCCCTGAAGTCTCCTTCCTTATCTAGTTTTACTGTTTATTTTGTTTCAAACAGTTGTATTTTCATTCCGACATTTTGATGTAGCACTTCTATTATGCTCATGTACTTATGATACTGTAGCTACCCGACCGGTCGTTTTGAGCATTTGTATTTTGTTCGATGGTCTGAGGGAATGAGTAGCTTCGTATGATGTATTAAGACTTGTGTGTATAGTCGGTTTTGTTTTTCGGGTTATTCGAAATTGATTTGGAAGAATGATTCTCAACTAGGAAGCTTTAAGTTGGAAGAGTTGGCCAAGTTTGACTTTTCTATATTTGACCCAGGATAGGAGTTTTTATTGTTTCGTTTGGTCCGGATGGTGATTTTGGTCTTGAACGTATGCCCAGATTTGCATTTGGATGTTTCTAAAAGGTTTTGGCAAAAGTTGGCAATTTAAAGGTTTGGAAGTTCATAGGTTTTACCGGGAGTTGACTTCGATGTTATCGGGCTCGGATTGTATCTCCAGGAGTTGTAATAGGTTCCTTATATCATTTAGAACTATGTGAAAAATTTGAGGTTAATCCGAGTTGATTTGATATGGTTCGGCACAAGTTTTGGAAGTTGAAAGTTCAAAAACTCATTAAGTTTGATTTGAGGTGCGACTTGTGGTTTTGATGTTATTATGTGTGATATGGGGCATCGAGTGGATCCGTGTTATGCTTTGGAACTTGTTAGTATGTTCGGACGGGATCCCGAGGAGCTCGAGTGAGATTCAGACGCGTTTCAGACCATTAATCCTTCATGTGTGGGTGCTAGTTGCTGCTGGTACTGGTGTTGCGCACCTGTGGTTGATTTCGCACAGGTGCGGTGGTTGTGGAAGCGGAGTTATGGTCGCACCTACGAAGACGGCTGGAGTTGGGCGATGTCTGCAGATGCGGATGTTTTGACACTGATGCGAGTTCACAGATGCGAACGTCATTGCAGAAGCGAATATGGACTGGAGGGCGAGAAGCCGCATGTGGGGGGGTCTGGGCGCATATGCATGTCCACAGGTGCGGTCCCCTTAGCGTAGAAGCGCAACCGCAAAAGCGGATTTACTATTGCAGAAGTGACAGGAGCTGAGTTGAGGTGTTTTCGCAGAAACAAGATTGAGGGCCGCACTTGCGGTTCCACAGAATCAGGCATTTAGCCGCATGTGAGACTTCCCTAGGAAGATTTTATATATATCGCGGCCTTGGATATTTCATCACATTTTGGGATCTAGAGCTCGGTTTTGGGTGACTTTAGAGAGGATTTTCACCGCATGGATTGGCGTAAGTATTTTTGACTTAGTTTTGATTATATTTCATGATTCCATCTCCGATTTTGGGATTTGATTGATGATTTTAAAAGAGAAATTGGGTTTTTTTTCTTCTAAATTTTCCAAAAGCAAATTATTGAATTTTGAACATCAATTCAGAGTCGGATTTTAGTGAAGTTAGTATGGCTGGACTTGTATTAGAATGGGTTATCGGAATTTGTGAGTTTTATCGGGTTCGAGGGTGCAAGACCAAGTTGACTTTTTGGTTGACTTTGAGTATTTGATTAAAGATTCTACTTTTATCATTTGAGTTTGTTTCCTAAGAAATTATTTGATGTTTTGAGTTGCTTTTGGCTAGTTTCGAGCCGTTCGGTGGATGATTCGCGCGGGATGGCATTTCTAGAGTATTTATTGGTTTGCTCGGTATTTGATTTGGCTTGTTCGAGGTAAGTAACATATATAAACTTAGATTTGAGGATAATTATCCATAAGAACTATGATATTTAAGAAGTGTTGGGAGTGACGCATGCGCTAGGTGACAGGCGTGTGTGCGTGCACTGCGGTATTCATGATCTGGGTAGTTCTTAGGCTATTATGTGCCTTGTTTTGCTATCATGCTTCTTTGATATCATATTTTTCCTATTTGAATGACTACCTGAGTTATTATTTATGCTAGAAATCCTGTCTCAGCTATCTGTTTAGTTGTTTGAGACATGTTAGGACTATTTTCGCCATGTTGAGCTATTTGCCTTAGCCGTAGTCATACTATTTAAGTCATGATAGTTACATCCACACGCTATATCTCTGTCTCTGTGCATTCTTGATAAGCTATCTCACCTATTATTGGTGTCTTTATACGTGACACGAGTTTTAGCTTTATTTGAGGCACATTGTAGTATTCTATGTTATATGATTGGATTATGTTTCTATGATATGTTGACGTGTGAAAACTTGAGCGGATTGATGATTGATGTGGGTCGTAAGTCCATTGTGTGAGTTATGTTGGATTGGATTACATGCCGTAATGGTTATATATTAATATTAAGGTGACGCGTATGCCATGCCTCACATTGGGCTAAGTGTTTTATTGATTTTGTGGCTACACGTGCACCAGGCCCCACAATTGGGATATGTAATTATAATTAGCGCTTGGGATATGATCCGCCCCTCCATAGTATAACATGCCAGTAGTAGGCGCATGCATAATATTTTATATACGTGTTTTAGTGATGAGAATTTATGACAAGCACCCGTACAATGCTAAGAGTTGTTGTGGTGATGGTAAGGGCCTTGGGCCATATACCATGAGTGTGTTAAGTGTGGTTATTCTTGATGGTTTCACTAAGATGATATTGAGTTGACATGAATATTTGACATGTAGGCATGGAGATGCATTTTTCCTCATGCTTGACAGTATTATGACATTTAGTGATATGACATGTATATTTGACCTATAAGCATAGAGATGTATATTCCTCATGCTAGATGGTAAAATGACATTTGATGATTTGGCATGTATATTTGTCACATAAGCATAGACATATATATTCCTTATGCCAGACGGTATATGATAATTGATAACTTGACATATATATTGACATGTAGGCATAAAGATGTACATTCCTCATGCTAATTGGCAAACGGAAATTTTTATCTGATGTTGTGAGTTGGAAAATGTAGATTCTTTTGATAAGCTCATGTTTAGTTGATTTTGGTTGTAAGATTTAGACTTTGATTGTAAGGACTTGACTAGTCATTTTGAGTATTGTAGCCCCTTTCACCCATTTACTGCTTATTCTATATTTATTTGTGATTTTGTGACTTAACATGGTGGATGGTTTGGTTCCGGGGATATTTCGGAATGAATTGGGACACTTAGTCCCAAAGTTGGAAGCTTAAGTTGAAAGAGTTGATCGGATGTTGACTTATGTGTAAACGGCTTCGGAATGGAGTTTTGATGATTTTGATAGCTTCATGTGGTAATTTTGGACTTAGGAGTATGTTCGGATATTGATTTGGAGGCCCGTAGGTCATTTCAGCATGAATTGGCAAAAATTGAAGGTATGGAAGGTTGAGAAGTTTGACTGAGAGTTGACTTTGTCGATTTCAGGTTCAGATTTTGGTTCCGGGAGTTGAAATAGGTCCATTGTGTCATTTATAACTTTTGTGAAAAATTTGAGGTCAATCAGAGTTGGTTTGGTGTGTTTCGGCATTGGTTTTAGAAGTTAGAAGTTCAATAGTTCATTAGGCTTGAATTAGGGTACAATTCGTGATTTCAATGTTGTTTGATGTGATTTAAGGCTTCGACTAAGTTCGTATCGTATTTTAGGACCTGTTGGTATGTTTGGATGGGGTCCCGGGGGCCTCGGTGTGATTCGGATAATGTTTAGCTCATTTTGGACTCGTTGGACTGCTGAAATTGTTGTATCTAGTTTCCTTATACGCATTCGCGAGGGAGGGCTCGCGATCGCGAAGAGTCCTTGAGTGAATGGTGAAGTTTATGCATCGCGTTCGCGGGAACTGGGACGCGTTCGTGAAGATTTAGGGAGTTGTGCATCACGAACACGGGAGGCATGTCGCGTTCGCATAGAAGGGAGGCATGGCCCAGGGTGGCATGTGTTTTGTTCATCGTGACCGTGAGGTAAGAATCGCTATCGCGAAGCTTTATGGTCTTGGTAATCGCGTTTGCGACTGGGATGTCACGTTCGCATAAAAGGATTCTTCAGCTGGAAAATGTTGTGCTTTGCGAACGCGAGGCATTTTCCGCGTTCGCGAATGAGGAGCACCTAGGCATATTTAAAAATCCCAAATAGTGGATTATAGTATTATTTTCATATTTTGACTTGTGGAGCTCGGCTAGGGGCAATATTTGTGAGGGATTTCACTATAACTCAAGAGGTAAGCAACTTTCGATCACTTTTGTCCATTAATATTGAATACCCATTGATTTTCCCACCTAGATTATATGTTTTTGAGGGTGAAATTTGGGGGATTTTGGACTAGGTATTGGAGAGTAAGATTTTGGGATTTGAGGGTCGATTTGTGGTTAGAATTGAATGATTTTGGTATGGTTGGACTCGTTATTGAATGGATATTCGGATTTTATAAATTTTGTCGAGTTCGGAGATGTGGGCCCGAGGTTGACATTTTGGGTTGAGTTTTTGAATTTTGTTAAAGAACTTAACTTTATTGTATGAGATCGACTCCTATACATTGTATTGATTATATTAAGTTGTTTGTGACTAGATTCGAGTCGTTCAGAGGCCGATTCGCGAGGCAAACATTTGTTGGAGCATTGAGCTGCGCACTTTAAGGTAAGTAACACTTCTAAACTTGGTATTGAGGGTATAAATCACTGAAAAACATGTTATATGGCATGTGTTGGGTGACGCACATGCTAGGTGATGGGCGTGTGGGAGTGAACCGTAGAAATCATGATTCAGTTGTTTTTGTTGGACTGTGTTGTTATCAAGTCTTGTTCTATGCGTGAAATCCTTACTTGCTTGAGTAATTGAACTGTAATTCATCTTAGAAAACATGTTTAGGCTATATGCTTACCCTGTTGAGGCCTAGTGAGGTTATTCCTGCTGTTTGGGTTATCTGTTTTAACTATAATTATGTGCTCAGTCATGATCCTTCATTTGCATATCATAGCTCAGTCTCCGTTATCATTTACTGTTACATTTCATATTTTTATTGTTTGGGATGAGTAGTATGAAATTTGTGAGCCCGTGATACTGGAAAGATTGATGACCGAGTTGGGCCTGAGAGCCGGATTGTGAGTATTATTGTGGATCTGGCTATGCGCCGCAGCAAGCCTTATGGGCTTATTTATTATTTGGACCGGGATGCAGGCCACAACAAGCTTTATATTAGTGCTTGGGCAGGATCCGCCCCTCTGGAGTCTGACATACCAGCGTGAGCGCAAACACCGTGATTTATATACACGTGCTTTGGTGAGGGGCATTTATGTGAGGCACCCGTACAATGTTGAGTGATTGTGTGTAATGAGTGGGAATTTGAGATAGACTGATTGAGTACTATGAGAGTGTGAGTACATGAAACTATCACTGTGATACTGTACTTGATATGCATATTTGACATGTAGGCATAGAGATGTACCATTCCTCATGCTAGTTATACTTGATATGCTCTTATCCATGTTGGTCTCTAATTGTGAACTTGAAAACATGTCTAAATTTATGTACCATGAACGAGCTGAATTTGAAAGTTTCTTTGAGTTATTACTGTCATTCTCATTACTATATCTGTGTTGGCAATATATTGGTTCTGACTATATCCTTCTAAGCTCATCACTGCTTTCAGTCTAAGGTTAGTCCTGTTACTTATTGAGTACATTGGGTTGGTTGTACTCATATTACACTTTGCACTTCGTGTGCAGATCTAGGTACATCTGGACTCGGTGATTGCTAGATTTGGTGCTCGTACCTGCTCGGAGAATTTGAGGTAGCTGCTATGTCGCCTGCAGACCTTGACTCTCCTTCCTTTCATTTTATTCATCAATGTTCTTTTTTCTTAGACATTTATACTAGAGTTTCAGACTATGTTGACACTTAGTAGCTCATGTACTCGATGACACCTTGTTTTGGGATGGTTGTAGTAGAATTTTAGTTGTTTTTTCAGATATTTATGAGATTTTTTGCTGTTGCTCTTATTAAATCATGTTTTAATTCAAATTCTTAGTTGTTATGTGATTGTCGGCTTGCCTAGTAAATGTGTTAGGCGTCGTCACGATAGGTTGGGATTTTGGATCGTGACAAGTTGGTATCAGAGCACTAGGTTACTTAGGTCTCACGAGTCATGAACATGTTTAGTAGAATCTTGCGGATCGGTATGAAGAGTCTGTACTTATCTTTGAGAGGCTACTGAACCATTAGGAAACTTCACTTTCTTACTCTCTTGTCGTGTAGATTGGTTGATTCTGAAAAGTGAACTTCTATTCTTTTGTTCTCTCACAGATGGTGAGGACACGTGCGAAGGGATTAGGTAGACGGACACCAGTACCACCAGCTAGGCCCGCGAGAGGCCGGGGCCATGATAGAGGCGGAGGTACGGCTCGTACTGCAGCTAGGGCAGCACTTGTAGAGCCACCCGTTGCTCCAGCTGAGGAGCAGATACCAGATGTTGTTGAGCCGGTGGGACCAGCTTAGGCACCAGTTGTGCCCATTGTGATTCCAGGACATTAAGAGGCTTTAGCCCAGATTTTGACTGTATGCATGAGCCTTGCTCAGGTGGTTTCAGTTCCAGCTGCACCAGCCACTTCTCAAGCCGATGAGGGTGCTTAGACTCCGGCCGTCCGTACTCCAGAGCAGGTAGCTCAGGGACTCCAGACACCGGGGGTACTACCAGCCTAGTCGGTTGGAGCTGCTCGGGCCCAGATTGGCCTACCTATGAGTAATGAGGAGCAGAAGAGACTGAAACGGTTTGGGAGGCTTAAGTCTCCAGAGTTCAATATGACCAAGTCAGAGGATGCTCAGGATTTCATAGACAGGTGCCAGCAGACCCTTCACACGACTAGTATTTTGGAGACCAATGGGGTTTCATTCACTACCTTATAACTAATATAGGAAACCTACAGATGGTGGGAGGCCTATGAGTTGAGCAGGCTAGCTGGTGCTGCACCATTTACGTGGCATGAGTTCTTGGTTCTCTTCTTAGAGAAGTTTGTTCCACAGACTCGCATAGAGGAGTTGCGTAGGCAGCTTGAGCTGTTACGCTAGGAGGGTATGTCAATCCAGTATGAGATGAGATTTTCAGAGTTAGCTCATCACGCAGTATGGTTGGTTCCCACGGAGAGGGGGAGGATTAAGAGGTTCATTGATGTCCTCAACTATGGATGACATTTCATCATTACTCGGGATGTTGCCACGGGTTCTAGGTTTGACGAGGTGGTGATATTGCTAGACACCTAGAGTTAGTTCACAGTCACGAGTGTGAGGAGAGGAAGGCCAAGGGGCCTCATGGTTCGGGTGGTTTCAGCAGTGCCTTATCTGGAGAACAGTCCCACCACATCAGGGGTTGTCCTTATAGGCCCGCTTAGATGGATCATTCGGTTCATCATGGTACATTGGCTATCTATGGTTCATACAGTTCTCATCCAGGGCAGTCATCTTTCAGTTCCTTCCCAGCTTAGAGCTCATCCCGTGCTCCATCAGTTTAGGGTTCGTCTGTGCCAGGTTCTTCTAGTGGTTATTCTTGTTCTCGGGGTTCGATTCAGACCCCACCTTCGTTGTCTGATCGAGGTTGCTTCAAGTGTGGAGAGTTTGGGCATGTGAGGAGGTATTGTCCCCATCTTATGGGAGGTCTAGTTCAGCAGATAGGGTTAGTCTATGACTTTCGCACTAGTTACTTCACCACCCGCTCACCCATCTTGGGGTGGTACTCAGGCAGCTCGAGGTCGCCCTAGAGAGGGAGGTCGATCAGGTCGTGGTTAGGCTCAATGCTATGCTTTTCCCACCAGGCTAAAGGTTGTTGCTTCAGACTCAGTGATCACATGTATTGTTTCATTGTACCTCAGAGATGCCTCCATATTATTTGACCCATGTTCCACTTATTTATATGTATCATCATACTTTACTCGTTATTTAGATATGTCCCGTGATTCCTTAGTTACGTATGTTCATGTATCTATACCGGTGAGTGATTCTATTGTTGTGGATCGTGTGACTATTAGGGGATTGGAGATGAAAGTTGATCTTTTACTACTTAGTATGGTTGATTTTGACGTGATTCTAGGCATGGATTGGTTGTCACCATGTCATGATATTCTGAGTGTCACATTAAGACTGTGGCGTTAGCGATGCCGGGGTTGCCTAGGATTGAGTGGAGAGGTTCTCTAGACTATGTTCCCAATAGAGTAATTTCATATTTGAAGGCCCAACAGATGGTTGAGAAGGGATGTTTGTCATATTTGGCATTTGTGAGGGATGTTGGTGCAGTCTGTTCTGGTAGTGAGAGACTTTTCGGATGTGTTTCCCGCAGACCTGCCGGGCATGCCACCCGACAAGGGCATTAATTTTGGTATTGACTTGGTGTCGGGCAGTCAGCCAATCTCTATTCCTCCGTATCATATGTCACTAGCAGAGTTGAAGGAATTGAAAGAACATCTTTAGGAGCTACTTGATAAGGGATTAATTAGGCCTAGTGTGTCGCCTTGGGGTGCACCGGTTCTGTTTGTGAAGAAGAAGTTGGTACCATGCGGATTTACATTGATTATAGGTAGCTGACCAAAGTTACAATTAAGAACAAGTTCCCACAGTCGCGCATTGATGACTTATTTGACCAGCTTCAGGGAGCTAGATTGTTCTCTAAGATTTATTTGAGGTCTGGATATCACCAGTTGAATATTCGGGATTCTGATATTCTGAAGACGACATTCAGGACCCGTTATGGCCACTATGAGTTCTTTGTGATGTCTTTTGGCGTGACTAATGCCCCAACAACATTTATGCATCTGATAAACAATGTATTTAAGCCATATCTTGATTCTTTTGTCACAATATTCATTGATGATATAGTGGTGTAATCACGCAGTCAAGAGGAGCATGCGCATCATCTGAGGATTTGTATTACAGACGTTGAGGGAGAAGAAGCTTTATATTAAATTCTCCAAATATGAGTTCTGCCTTGATTTTGTGGCGTTCTTGGGGCATGTGGTCTCTAGTAGGAGGATCAAGGTAGATCCGAAGAAGATTGAGGTGGTTTAGAGTTGGACAGACCGTCTTCAGGTACTGAGATTCGGTGTTTTCTTGGCTTGGCCGGATATTATCGCCATTTTATGCAGGGTTTCTCGTCCATTGGTGCACCTTTGAGTAGATTGACCTAGAAGGGTGCCTCATTAAAGTGGTCTGATGAGTGTGAGAAGAGATTTCAGAAGCTCAAGACTGCCTTGACCACAACTCCAGTTCTAGTTTTACCTTCAGCATCTGGATGCTTCTCGGATTGATATTGGGTGCGTCTTGATGCAAGAGGGTAGGGCGATTGCTTATGTTTCACGCCAATTGAAGACCCAATGGAAGAACTACCCTGTTCATGATTTAGAGTTGGCAGCCATTGTTCATGCATTAAAGATTTGGAGGCATTATCTCTATTACATGTTTTGTGAGGTATTTACAGATCATCGGAGTCTACAACACTTGTTCAAGCAGAAGGATCTAAATTTGAGGCAGCAGAGAAAGTTGGAACTGTTAAAGACTATGATATCAGCATTTTGTATCATCCCTGGAAGGCCAATGTGGTAGCCGACACCTTGAGTAGAAAGGTTGTGAGTATGGGTAGCCTTGCATATATTCTTGTTGGTGAGAGACTGCTAGCATCAAATGTTCATGCCTTGTCCTATCATTTTGTGAGGTTAGATGTTGACGAGCTTGAAACACACACTTGAAATTATGCTCGCTAATCAAATATAGTATAGTAAAATATTGTATCCACAGGGATTGAATTTAAACAGTAATCTCGTAGGTTCTAGCTTGATTGCTATTCAAGAGAATCAATAGTTGAGGTTTATATGATTAATACTAAAATTAACTAAGAATCTCAAGCTATTGACTAGTGACAATTCAAACAAGGAACAAGCAAAAAAGGTCATCAGTGGGAGAAGATAGAGTTTTGAAAGGATAGGTGCAAGATAATGGTTTGGGATCTAACCCTATATAATTCACTTCTAAAGATTAAGTGAGTCTCTCGAGTTCACTCAATATTAGTTCAAACGTTCAACAAAAACTCCTCTCTCGATTAAGTCTTAACCTCACAAGATGAACCAATTTAGGCACGTGAAGATATGCAAGAATGTATAGTGGATTGGTCTTTAGGAGAACCTCTCTCGGTTATCCTCCTAACTAGGTTTAATCAATGATTCAACTAGCCTTTTTCGATTACTAAGAAGAATTAATGAACTCAACCAACAATATAATGCAAAGATATCACAAGTTATACCTCTCTCGATTACATGAACAAATGAATATGGATGCAACAGTTAAATCATCCAAAACCGCTTCAATACATCAAACTAGAGTTATAATTCATAAATAATCATCAATACACCAAATCCATCAAATCCTAAAGAGAACAACTCCATAGATATGGAGCAATTCATCACAAATATAATTAAAGTATAGGAAAACATAAATTCGATCCAAACTCGGGTCTTGAGTGAGGAAGGAATAATGAAGTCATCGTGCTTTTGCTCCTCCAACTCCTCCTTTGCTTCCTTAGGTCTAAAGTATGTCAAACAAAAGTCCAGAAAATAATGTTTTTCCATGTATTTATACCAAGTAGGGTCGGCCCCAGACAAAATCACCTTCTCCTAGCAGAAATAAGAAAATTACTCTGTAAACATTGCACAGACACCGCATGAGGCAATGCACAATGCATGGCATTAGTGGGAAAATCCAGAGAGCTAATTTCTGACAGGCAGTAGCAAATTGCACAAGCGCGACGCCCCACGTGCCGCAGCAATGGGGAATTCTCAGAGTACAGACCAAACTTTGAATTTTGACGTCCAGACTTGGTCCTAGACCCCCGAACATGATCCTGGCTTAATCCTTTGGGGTTTTACTCAGGATTCAAAGCTCCAAATCACTTGAATTCATTCCATAATATCTACATAGCTAGGAATCACTCCTACAAGGCATAAAACACACAATAAGTTCAAAACTCTATAAATTAAAGCTTAAACATGAATAAAGTGTAGTGCATTAGAGTACAATAAGTGACTAAACCACGTAATTATAGCCTACCATAAGATGTTTTGGAGCCTAGTCGGGTCCTAGATTGCATGATTTCTCGGTCTTCTTTATATGAGTCCATCAGAGAGCGTCAGTATGATGACCCCCATTTCCTTGTCCTTAAGGACACGATACAACACGGTGATGCCAAGGAGGTTTCTATTGGAGATGATGAGGTGTTGCGGATGCAGGATCGGATTTGTGTGCCAAATATGGATGGGTTACATGAGTTGATTCTTGAGGAGGCCCACAATTTGCGGTATTCCATTCATCCAGGTGCCATGAAGATGTATTAGGACTTGAGGCAGCACTATATGTGGAGAAGAATGAAGAAAGATATATTCGAGTATGTGCCTCGGTACTTGAACTGTCAATAGGTGAAGTACGAGCATCAGAGGCTGGGCAGTTTGCTTTAGAGGCTTGAGATTCCTGAGTGGAAATGGGAGCGTATCACCATGGACTTCGTTGTTAGACTCCCACAGATTTTGAAGAAATTTGATGCTATGTGGGTGATTGTGTACTGGTTGACTAAGTACGCACATTCCATTCCGTTCGTGACTACCTATTCATCGGAGCGATTGGCTGAGATCTATATCTGCGAGATTGTTCATCTTCCTGGTGTGCCATTTTGACCGGGGCACACAATTCACATCGCAATTTTGGAGAGCAGTGTAGTGAGAGTCGGGCACACGGGTTGAGTTGAGTACAACATTCCAACCCTAGACAGACGGGAAATCAGAGCACACCATTAAGATATTGGAGGATATGCTAAGCGCTTATGTTATGGATTTTGGGGGTTCTTTGGATCAGTTCTATTGCTTGTAGAGTTTGCCTGCAACAACAGCTACCAATCTAGTTTTCAGATGGCTCTTTGTGAGGCCTTATATGGGAGGCGGTGTCGATCTCTAGTTGGGTGGTTTGAGCCGGGGGAGGCTAGGTTGTTGGGCACGAATCTGGTTCAGTATGCCTTGGAAAAGGTCGAGTTGATTTAGAATCGGCTTCGTACGACACACTCTAGACAGAAGAGTTACATTGATCGGAAGGTTTGTGATGTTGATTGCTCAGAGTATCGCCCCTGAAGGGTGTGATGAGGTTTGGAAAGAAGGGGAAGTTAAGCCCTCGATATATTGGCCCTTTTGAGGTGCTTGAGAGGATTGGAGAGGTGGCCTACAAGCTTGCATTACCACCTAGTCTATCGAGTGTTCACATAGTGTTTCATGTTTCCAAGCTCCCACGGATTTTGAAGAAATTTGATGCTATTTGGGTGATTGTGAACTGGTTGACTAAGTACGCACATTCCATTCCGTTCGTGACTACCTATTTATCGGTGCGGTTGGCTGAGATCTATATCCGCGAGATTGTTCGTCTTCCTGGTGTGCCAGTGTCCATCATTTTGACCGGGGCACGCAATTCACATCACAATTTTGGAGAGCAGTGTAGTGAGAGTCAGGCACACGGGTTGAGTTGAGTACAACATTCCAACCCCAGACAGACGAGCAATCAGAGCACACCATTAAGATATTGGAGGATATGCTAAGCACTTATGTTATAGATTTCGGGGGTTTTTTGGATCAGTTCTATTGCTTGTAGAGTTTGCATGGAATAACAGCTACCAATCGAGTTTTCAGATGGCTCTTTGTGAGGCCTTATATGGGAGGAGGTGTCGATCTCTAGTTGGGTGGTTTGAGTTGGGGGAGGCTAGGTTGTTGGGCACGAATCTGGTACAGGATGCCTTGGAAAAGGTCAAGTTGATTCAGGATCGGCTTCGTATGGCACAGTCTAGACAGAAGAGTTACATTGATCGGAAGGTTTGTGATGTTGCAAAAATGATAGGAGAGAAGGTATTGCTCAGAGTATCTCCCATGAAGGGTGTGATGAGGTTCGGAAAGAAGGAGAAGTTGAGCCCTCGGTATATTCGCCCTTTTTAGGTGCTTGAGGGGATTGGAGAGGTGGCCTACAAGCTTGCATTGCCACCTAGTCTATCGAATGTTCACATAGTATTTCATGTTTCCAAGATCCGAAATTATTATGGTGATTCATCTCATGTTCTGGACTTCAGCACGGTTTAATTAGATGGAGATTTGACTTATGATGTGAAGCTGGTGGCCATTTTGGATCGATAGGTTTGAAAGTTGAGATCAAAGAATATAGCTTCAGTGAAAGTTTAGTGGAGAGTTCAGCCAGTCGAGGAGGCTACTTGGGAGACCGAGTGGGAGATGCAAAGTAGCTATCCACACCTATTTGAGAATCTAGGTATGATTCTAGACCCGTTCGAGGATGAATATTTATTTAAGAGGGGGAGAATGTAATGACCCGCCCGTTCGTTTTGAGTATTGTAGATACGCTCCCCTATTTATTGCTTATTATATGTTCATTTGTGGTTATGTGACTAACCGAGGTGGTTGCTTTAGTTCCGAGAATGTTTCGGAATGAATTGGGACACTTAGTCCCAAGGTTGGAAGCGTAAGTTGAAAGATTTGACCGGATGTTGACTTATTTGTAAACAGCTTCGGAATAGAGTTTGATGGTTCTGATAGCTTCGTGTGGTGATTTTGGACTTAGGAGTATGTCCGGATATTGATTTGGAGGCCCGTAGGTCATTTCAGCATGAATTGGCGAAAGATGGAAAGTTGAAGGTTTGGAAGGTTGAGAAGTTTGATCGAGAGTTGACTTTGTCGATACCGGTCTCAGATTTTGGTTCCGGGTTTGGAATAGGTCCGTTGTGTTATTTATGACTTGTGTGTAAATTTTGAGATCAATAGGAGTTGGTTTGGTGTGTTTCGACAATGGTTTTAGAAGTTGGAAGTTCAATAGTTCATTAGGCTTGAATTGGGGTGCGATTCATGATTTCGATGTTGTTTGATGTGATTTAAGACTTCTACTAAGTTTATATCATGTTTTAGGACCTGTTGGTATGTTTGGATTGGGTCCCGGGGGCTTCGGGTGTGATTCAGATCATGTTAAGCTCATTTTGGAGTTGTTGGACTACTGAAATTGTTGGATATAGTTTCCTTATACGCGTTCGTGAGGGAGGGCTCATGATCGCGAAGAGTCCTTGGGTGACTGGTAGATTTTGCGCATCGTATTCGCGGGAACTGGGACGCATTCGCAAAGATTATGGGAGTTTTGCATTGCGAACACGGGAGGAATGTCGCGTTCACGTAGAAGGGAGGCAAGGCCCAGAGTGGCAGGTGTTTTGTTCATCGCGACCGCGAGGTAAGGAACGCGATCGCGAAACTTTGTGGTCTTGTTCATCGAGTGTACGACTGGGATGTCGCATTCGCGTAAGAGGATTCTTCAGCTGGAAAATGTTGTGCTTCGCGAACGCAAGTCATTTTCCGCATTCGCGAAGGAGGAGCACCTGGGCAGATTTAAAAACCTAAAGTCGGGGGTTATAATATTATTTCTTATTTTTACTTGTGGAGCTAGGCTAGGGGCGATTTCACTATAATTCAAGAGGTAAGCAACTTTTGATCAATTTTGTCCTTTAATTGAATACCCATTGATTTTTTCACTTAGATTATGTGTTTTTGAGGTGAAATTTGGGGGATTTTGGACTAGGTATTGGAGAGTATGATTTAGGGATTTGAGGGTCGATTTGTGGTTCGAATTGAATGATTTTGGTATGGTTGAATTCATTATTGAGTGGGTGTTCGAATTTTGTGAATTTTGCCGGGTTCAGAGGCGTGGGCTCGGGGTTGACTTTTTGTATTTGGTTAAAGAACTTAGCTTTATCGTATGGGATTGATTCCTATAGCTTGTATTGAATATATTAAGTTGTTTGTGACTAGACTTGAGTCGTTCGGAGACCGATTCACGGGGCAAAGGTTTGTTGGAGTATTGAGTTGCACACTTTAAGGTAAGTAACACTTCTAAACTTGGTATTGAGGGTATAAATCCCTGGAAAACATGTTATATGGTTTGTGTTGGGTGACGCACATGGTAGGTGACGGGCGTGTGAGCGTGTACCGTGGAAATCATGATTCGATTGTTTATGTTGGACTGTGTTGTTATCAAGTTTTATTCTATCCGTGAAATCCTTGTTAGAGTAATCGAACTGTAATTCATATTAGAAAACATGTTTAGGCTATGTGCTTACCCTGTTGAGGCCTAGTGAGGTTATTCATGTTATTTAAGTTATTTGTTTTAACTACAATTATGTGCTCAGTCATGATCCTTCATTTGCATATCATATCTCAGTCTCCGTTATCATTTACTATTACATTGCATGTTCTTATTATTTGGGCTGAGTAGTATGAGATTTGTAAGCCCGTGAGACTGGAGAGATTGATGACTGGTTGGGCCTGAGAGCTGGATTGTGAGTGTATTGTGGATCGTGTTGCGTGCCGCAGCAGGCCTTATGGGCTTATTTATCATTGTGGATTGGGCTGCACGCCATAACAGGCCTTATAGGCTTTATATTAGAGCTTGGGTAGGATCCGCCCTTCTGGAGTCTGACATACCAGCAGTGAGCGCATGTACCATGATTTATATACATGTGCTTTGGTGAGGGTAATTGATTCCAGGCACCCGTACATTGCTGAGTGAGATAGACTATTTGAGTACTCTGAGAGTGTGAGTACCTAGAATTATCACTGTGATACTGTACTTGACATGCATATTTGACATGTAGGCATAGAGATGTATCATTCCTCATGCTAGTTATACTTGATATGCTCTTATCCGTGTTGATATCTAATTGTGAACTTGAAAGCATGTCTAAATTTATGTTCCATGAACGTACTGAATTTGGAAGTTTCTTTGAGTTATTACTGTCATTCTCATTACTATATATGTCTTGGCAATATACTGGTTCCGACTGTATCCTTCTAAGCTCGTCACTGATTTTAGCCCAAAGTTAGTCTTGTTACTTATTGAGTACATTGGGTCGGTTGTACTCATACTACACTCTACACTTCGTGTGTGGATCCAGGTGTATCTGGATGCGATGATTGCTAGATTTTGATGCTCGCAAGTGCTCGGAGACTTTGAGGTAGCTGCTATGTCGCCTGTAGACCTTGACTCTCCTCCCTTTCATTTGATTCAGTACTATTCTATTTTCTTAGACAGTTGTACTAGAGTTTCAGACTATGTTGACACTTAGTAGCTCATGTACTCGATGACACCATGTTTTGGAATGGTTGTAGTAGAGTTTAAGTTGTTTTATCAGATATTTATAAGATTTTCCGTTGTTGAGCTTATTAAATCATGTTTTAATTCAAATTCTTAGTTATTATGTGATTGTCGGCTTGCCTTGTAAATGCGTTAGGCGTCGTCATGACAGGTTGGGATTTTGGCTCGTGACATTGATTGCCATACTTGAAAAACATATCTATTTTCCCGCAACTATGATCGAGCTGAGCATAATATTATTATGAGTTGTTTACTATTCCAGCATTATCATATCTCATGTTATTATCGACTTTTGTTGTTAGACTCCGGCTATCTTTCGATCTCGTTACAACTTTCAACCTGAGGTCAAGTTTGTTACTTATTGAGTATATGGTGTCGGTTGTACTCATACTATACTTCTGCACCTTGCGTGCAGACTTTCCTTATCATGCGACATTGATTCAACTTGAAGCATATCCCTTTGAATTCCTTCCACTCACTCGTATGTTATGTTGATTATCCGATATCAATTGTGCATCGTCCACTTGTAATGTCCTGGATGAGTGGGAGATATGTTCTTGATGTTGTGGTTATAGGCCAATCTGAATGGCATGAGGCCAGGTTCAGACCGCCACTTTGGCTCGGTAGTTTTAGTTGTGTGAGTATGTGCATTTCGACTTATGTGTCCGCTATCATACCTAGGAGTGAGATTAATGGTTCAGTGAGTGGTTGGACAACTATATGATGAGTATTATGTGACTAAGGACTATGCTTAGATGATTTGTATGGGATGAGAAGATTTTGCTTTGGATGTGAAAAATATTATGAGTGCGTGATTTCTATCTTAATGTGTTGTACAGGTCTCGAGTTATGAACGTGTTGAGGGATCTTTCATGTTGGTCATTTGTGAGATGAGTAGATTCTTATGTCTTGTTGAGGAGCTTAGACTCGGGAAGACTTAGCAATTGCATAGTGGTGGTGACCATGGTAGGGCGTAGAGAAATGCCAGTTTAAGGCTAAGTAGGTGGGTTATCTTCTGCGGGATAGTCTATGGATGCGTGATCCTTATGATGTTTGTGTGGAGAGTTTCTTTCTACCAGTGGGTTATATGTGTTGCAATTTGAGTTTAGATCATTTGAGGAAGTTGACTTGATTATCACGAGGATGAATGTGAGCTTAGTAGATGATTTGGGATATTTTATGATTTGTGTTACATGAGTTTAGGAAGGATTTAGTTGAACTATAGTGCAGAATTATGGCGGTAATGGAGTACGGGTACTGCGGGTTATTGAATGTTGTGTTTTATGGCTTTGAGCTAAGTGGGGGAGTCTGCTATCGACGATCAGGTTGCATGATTATGTGTTATATTACTTTCGGCCTGAGGCATATTTGTGGATCAGTTATGACTTGAAGAGGTTGATTTAAAGGATGTTGCCAGTAAGGAAATTTCTCGATGCATGATGTCCTGCACGTTATGGATATATGGAAATCTAGGAGTGGTTCGGGTTTGTTATTCGTAGTGAAGATAGTATACAGGGTGTAGGGATTCACTCGGTTGCTCAGGGATATGGGTTACTTCTGAAGGTGTATGTGTGTTAATGAAGTGCAAGTCGTTCGACTTGTATTGGTGGTGCGTTGGGGATTTGAGTAGAGTGGATGAATCTCGAGAAGATTCTAATGAGTTTAAGCATCATATGTGGTATTTGAGGATTTCCCGAATTTGTATATGGCTAAGGTCTGACATTTTCATTAGAAGGATATGAGATTTCTATATAATTATGGATTATATATTTCAGTATTACAGAGGTTAAGAAATAGCTTCAGATTTGTGGAAGGTCTCTTTAGAGTGGGCATTTAGGTTGCGGTACTTTCGGGTGCTTAAGAGGGAAAGCAATGGCTTATGGGATTTAGGACAATGTGGTTTCATGCTAGAAACTCTTGTGGTGAGCTTTGGGTTAAGGATCGTGGTGTATTGGCAAAGAAAAATGTTAACTTGAAGGCAATTTGGAAGGAACACGGAGAAATAAGACAGCTTGGTAGTAGGTTGGATCAACATGGTAATGGATATGATCGGTTCTTTTGGTCCTTTTGATGTGGTATGGCTTTACATGTGTTTTGCAGCAATACTTTTGGGCTTGGCAACCTGTGTGACTTGGTTGAGTTAGAGGAATTTAGTTCTGATGGCTTGGTTATGTGCGAATAAGCTCCAAAGAGTTCTCGATGATTTCTACTACGGCTTGAGATAGATGTTCTCTAAAGGCATGGGGAGTTTGTTGCGTGTTGTGATTTTCTCCTAGATGGGATCAAGTAGAAGGTTTCTAGCTGATTGAGTATGTATCCTGCTTGTGAATCAAAGTTGATAATATGATTCTCGTGTTTTCATATGATGGTATGTTAGAGGTGGTGCATCGTGTGAGATCGAGGTTTGCATGTACAAGGTTGCAGTTTGGTTTTAAAGGGAAGTTCATGAATTTTAGACAGCACAGACGATTTTAGATTTTTTGAAGCATGCTGGCGCTATCTGGTATCACTGTGATGAGTGTTTATTTCAGAAAGGCACATGGTGTTGTTACTTGCGGATGCTTGATTGGTATTACGATACTCGCCTGGTTGATCGACTGTGGATGTTCAGATTTTTCTATGTGGCACAAAAAGAATTATAGAAGTATCTCTCACGAGATGATTGTGCACGAGGGATGTATTAGTCATTCGAGTGGTGGAGTTGGGATCGGATATGGTGATTCATGTATTTTAGGGATTTGGAGACTAGGAGAGTTCTCAGAGGAAGATTGTTCCTTGATTGCGGACTGTGCATGTATGGCCAAAGTTAGACATCCTATTAGTATATGTTATAGTTAGGTTATTGTGGACTTTTAGAGGGTTATTTATCTAATTGTGGATGACCGGAGTTGATCTAGAGGCCCATTGGCAGTCCTGACGAGGATGTATATTCTATATCGGGTCCGATTTACTTATTCCGCACATTTATTGTTGAAGGGTGTGTAATCGGTTAGAGTTGATCTTATTCATATCTAATTGTGGATGACCGGAGTTGATCTAGAGGCCCATTGGCGGTCCTGATGAGGATGTATATTCTATATCGGGTCCGATTTACTTACTCCGCACATTTATTGTTGAAGGGTGTGTAATCGGTTAGAGTTGATCTTATTCATATTTGATATGCTCAATGTGTCACTCTCTTGTGCTACGATGGGTTGTGAGACTATTGACTAGATATACACATAATGTGATTCTGTTTCTGCCTTGAGGCGGAATTCAAGCGAAATGGTTCTTGGGGTATTGAATGGTCGATTGCACCTTGGTTATGGCCCTTCATGTTTGTGGTATATTGTGCTATCCATTTATCCATGGTTATGGTCATATACTTCGTGTGTTTGCTGTTGATTTGCGTATGGTTGTTGATTTTGACCATTATGGCTCGAGGTATTTCATGTGAAATAGTGTTTGGATGGGGTCATGCATCACAATAGAGTTATATTGGGATATGATATTTGGTATTGATTTCATGTATTTTGGCTCTCCTTTGTGTGATGGGTTCATAGCATTGCATTTGTGGTAGTACATGTTGAGCTTGCGTAACAGTTCTCTCATTTGATTCTGTTTCCATTATTGGGTGTATTCGAGTTATTGCATGTTTGGTGCACGAATTGCGCAGTTTGTCGCTTTAGGTATTATTGGTGTGGCATGTCAGTAGAGCATCTTGTATTTGATGAGATGAGGTCATTGGATCTAGAACGAGTGCTATCGTATTTGATTACCGTATGTTTGGAAGAATTATGTCACTAGTCAGCTTAGAATTTGGCTATGGTTCTTATCGGGTGAGAGCACTCCAGGACTTGTCGGTCTGATGGGTGGTTATAAGATTCTGCATGTTTCTTTCATCATTAGTAGTGTACGAAGTTTTAGAACATGGTTTTATTTGATATGAGGTTCGTTACTGGTACCTGGTTTGTTTTTGGGCAACTATTGTGGTCGATAGTTATTGCTATGAGTACTTGAGTTATGTTGTGTTGTCAAACTTATATAGATTGAGGTGACGTGAGATCACCCATGGTTATGTGTATGGTGAGTTTATACAGTGATTGGATGGCTTTGAAATGACTTTTGGCACGTTCGAAGATGAACGTATGTTTAAGTAGGGGAGAATGTAATGACCCGACCGGTCGTTTTGAGCATTTGCATTCCGTTCGATGGTCTGGGGGAATAAGTAACTTCGTATGATGTATTATGACTTGTATGTATCGTTGGTTTTGAATTTCGGGTGATTCAGGATTGATTTGGAAGAATGATTCTCAACTAGGAAGCTTTAAGTTAGAAGAGTTAGCCTAGTTTGACGTTTGTGTATTTGACCCTGGATTGGATTTCTTATGGTTCCATTAGGTCCGTATGGTGATATTGGACTTGGAGTATGCCCGCATTTGCATTTGGATGTTTCTAGAAGGTTTTGGCACTAATTGGCGAAAGTTGGCAATTTAAAGGTTTGGAAAGTTTATAGATTTGACCGGGAGTTGACTTTGATGTTATCGAGCTCGGATTGTGGCTCTGATAGTTGGAGTAGGTTCATTATGTCATTTAGAACTTGTGTGAATAATTTGAGGTCAATCCGAGTTGATTGTATATGGTTCGGCACGAGTTTTGAAAGTTGAAAGTTCAAAAGTCTTTAAGTTTGATTTGAGGTGCGACTCATAGTTTTGATATTATTATGTGTGATTTGGGGCCTCGAGTGGGTCAGTGGTATGCTATGGAACTTATTTGTATGTTCGTATGGGGTCCCGAGGGGCTCGGAGTGTGATTCAGACGCGTTTCAGACCATTTTTCCTTCATGTGTGGGTGCTGGTTGCCGCTGGTTCTGGTGTTGCGCACTTGTAGTTGATTTCGCGCAGGTGCGGTGGTCACAGAAGATGAGTTATGGTCGCACCTGCGAAGGCTGCTAGAGTTGGGCGATGTACGTAGATGTGAAAGTTTTGATGTTGATGCGAATGCCTGATCGCAGAAGCGACAAGAGCTGAGTTGAGGTGTTTTCGCAGAAACGAGATTGAGAGCTGCACATGCGGTTCCGCAGAAGCGGGCATTTAATCGCAGGTGCGACTTCCCTAGGCCGATTTTATATATATCGGGGGCTCGGCTATTTCATCACATTTTGAGATCTAGAGTTCGATTGTAGGCGATTTTAGAAAAGATTTTTACCACATGGATTAGGGTAAGTATTTTTGACTTGATTTTGATTATATTCCATGTTTCCATCTCCAATTTTGGCATTTGATTGGTGATTTTAAAAGAGAAAGTGTGGGGGG
>AWOL01S0138718.1:30051-42766 GCA_000715115.1 Nicotiana otophora
GTGGGAGGGGGGTTTGTCTAAACTTTCCTAAAGTGAATTCTAAACATCGATATAGAGTCGGATTTGAGTGAAATTAGTATGGTTAAACTCGTATTCGAGTGGGTTGTTAGAATTTGTTAGTTTTGTTGGGTTCTTGGGTGCAGGCCCAGATTGACTTTTTGGTTGACTTTGAGTATTTGATTAAAGATTCAACTTTTATCGTTTGGGTTTGTTTCCTAAAGCATTATTTGATGTTTTGAGTTGCTTTTGACTAATTTCGAGCCGTTTGTTGGATGATTCGCGCGGGATGGAGTTTCTAGGAGTAGATTATCTTGCTCGGTATTTGATTTCGCTTGTTTGAGGTAAAACATATCTAAACTTAGATTTAAGGATAATTATCCCTGAGAACTATGATATTTGAGAAGTGTTGGGGGTGACGCATGCTCTAGGTGACGGGCGTGTGTGCGTGCACCGCGATATTCATGATTTGGGTAGTTCTTAGGCTATTATGTGCCTTGTTTTGCTATCATGATTCTTTGATATCATGTTTTTCCCATTTGAATGACTACGCGAGTTATTATTTATGCTAGCAATCATGTCTAGGCTATCTGCTTAGTTGTTTGAGACATGTTAGGGCTATTTTTGCCATGTTGAGCTATTTGCCCTAGCCGTAGTTTTACTATTTAAGTCATGATAGTTACATCCGCATGCTATATCTCTACCTCTGTGCATTCTTGATATGCTATCTCACATGTTACTGGTGTCTTTGTACGTGACATGAGTTTGAGTTGTATTTGAGGCACATTGTCGTATTCCGTGTTATATGATTGGATTATGTTTCTATGATATGTTGACATGTGAGCACTTGAGCGGATTGATGACTGATGTAGGCCGTAAGGCCATTGTGTGAGTTATGTTGGATCGGGTTGCAAGCTGCAACAATTATATATTGATATTGAGGTGGCGTGTATGACATGCCCCACATTGGACAAAATGTTTTATTGATTTCGAGGCTACACATTGTCACGACCCCAAATTTTCACCTTAGGATGTCGTGATGACATATATTCCCTAAGACTAGGTAAGCCTAACACATGTTGAGTTATTAACCGATTTAAATTATTTAACCATTAAACATGAACCAGTAATTTTCATACATGGCCAATAACCATCAATAGATATACAATATCCCAAAACAAAACTGGTAGTACGAAGTCGTAAGCTCTACTGAGTTCACTAGAAACCTCTAAATACAATACCGTTCTGGAATAGAAATAAACAGTGGTAATGAAAGACAACATAAGGTGATTCCGAGGCCTGCGAACGCGATGACAGGTATACCTTGAAGTCTCTGCAGCAACTTACAATCATCTCTCAAATGATTGACACGCTTCGAGATACCTAGATCTGCAAAAAATATGTGCAGAAGTGTAGCATGAGTATACCACGGCGATACCCAGTAAGTATCAAGACTAACCTCAGTGGAGTAGTGACGAGGTTCAAGTCAAGACACCTACTGTACATAATAACCTGCAATTGTTAAATATGAAGCTAACGAAGGAACAAATATCAATGTAAAGCTAAACATAGAAGAACAATAATATAAAGCTAGCAATGGAAACTAGAAACAACGAGAAGTAAACAGGTGATAATGCAACAAGTGACCAGAACACAGCTAAAGTGCCACTAAAACTAATTAAGGAAAACAAATGACAATCAAATATTCAACTATTCTGACACAAGGTTTACAAAGAATCAACCCGAGATACCACACCTTATAATCACAATCACTAGTCCCAAAGCACAAACCATAATCACATGGCATCTCATGACCACATTATCAATTACAACTGCATGGACCACTCACATATTGCACGGACAACTCTAGTTCCAATATCATTAATACCTCAGATTCGCGCGAACAACTCACATATAACTAGTAACATTACCTCGTATCCACATGGATAACTCACGTGCCAATATTAACAATATCTCATATTCGTACGGACAACTCACGTGCCACTGATCCAATCCGCACACAAAAGGAAGGCATATAAGAATACATGTACATGATCAATAAACATCAACATTCATACTCCTCGATTGATATAGGTGACATGTTACAGTGTATGCTTGTGCAAGTGTACTATCACAAATCAAGTTAACAAGTAAAACTAGAGACACCGAGTAACACATTGGAGACAACACGTCCAAACCCATAATATGTATGACACACACAAGAAGGTCACACCACCACACAAATATTATAAATAACAATACCCCCAGGTCATCACAATCATCCTCGACATACCGTGCCTTGTCTCACTGCGTGTGTAATAATAAAATAAATTCCCACCTTGTCTCGCCACACGTGCATCAATAATTATTTCACTTTGTCTCGCCACATGCGCAAACCCAACATATATAGACCGCCTTGTCTCGTCGCATGTGCAAATATCAAGACTAACAATAGCAAGGACAACTCACGTGCAAATACCCTGACATTCTTCTCAACAAATTCCACATGTGCCATATGCTACAACATTGCCATGACAACAATACCAATACCACAACATTACATAGTCTATGGCTAAACAACACTGAGTACAACAACAACAACAACAACAACAACGATAATACGAGAGTACGGTAAGTAGATCAACACAAGAATTACAACAATGCAATGAAACAGAAGAATAAACTCAACAATGAAAGAGATAATAGGTAATAATGACTTCAAATAAGAACAACTCAACAATAGAAGAGGTATCATGACAATCAAAGAGGCAACAACTTCAATTAAATTATATAAGAGTAAGATTGACAATAAAATATAGAACATGTAAAGACGGCTTCAAATATAGCATGTAAGAGTAAACTTAACAATGGAAAACATATCATGATATTACAACTTCAATTAAATACACGAAAGAAGCCTAAGAGTCTAAGCCGGTCAATTTTCATATATAAGGCTGTGTACACACTCGTCATCTTGTGTACATATCTTTCACGTAATTAAAACAGTGCAATTAAACCAATCCCTACGGGGTAGTTCCCTCACACAAAGTCAGGCAAGATACTTACCTCAACTAGGCCAATTCAACACTCAAAAATAGATTTTCCTTTACAATTCACCTTCGCTCGTCTAAAATCTAACCAAAATCGACTTGATAACATCAAATAATGCAAGAGAAATTAATTCCAATAAGTAAAGCTATGATCTTTATAGAATTTTTCAAAAATCAACAAAACTAAACCCCGGGCCCGTCTGATCAAAACCCGGGTCCAAGGATAGATATTGACTATCCGTAACCCTATGAGTCCATATATGTATTATAGTTTCAAATTCGAGGCCAATTTGACTCTCAAATCTCAAATTTTTATTTTTGACAACATAAATAAAAATCCCTAAAGTTTTCTACAAACCTCATGATTTAGATGTTAAATATCATATACAATCATGTAATATAATTGAAAACTGGTAAATATCACTTACACGATAATTGTATATGAAAATCCCCTCTCCAAATCCCCTCCTACAGAGTCTAGGGTTCAATGATATGAAAATAAGACTAAAATCCCATATTCCGGTCCTTTTGTTCAAGAGCAGATGTCGCAAATGCGACACAGGATGCACAAATGCGAACCCTCGCAAATACGGACAATATATCGCAAATGTGGTGCCTGATGAACCAGGGAATGTCGAAAATACGACCTTGACTTCGCATTTGCAAAGTCAGGCCCTTCGTAAAAGCGATCATGTGAACACAAATGCGATCCATCTTAGCCCAGTTCCCCATTGCAAAAGCGAACCTGACAAACCTTGAAAATGCGATCTCCCACCTCACAAATGAGAGTATCACAAATGTGAACAAAATCTTGTATTTGCGAGACCTGAAGCATCTGCTCTAAAACCAGCAAAACTAAAACTCATTCAAGCACTCTGAAATGCGTCTGAAACTCACCCGAGCTCTCGGGGATCCACACCAAACATCAACACAAGTCTAACAACATAATAGGAACCCGCTCACACGATGAAAACATCAATGAATCGTACATCAAAATGAATAAAATTTACATTGAAACTCAATAACTTGTAAAAATACAACCACGCGTCTGATTCCTATCAAATTAACTCGGAATGACGCCAAACTTTGCAGACAAGTACCAAATTAAAAAACGGACATATTTCAAGTCCCAAAACCAAAATACAAACCCGACAACCATAAATTCAAACCGTAATCAAACCTAAAAAATTTCTAAACCTTCAAATTGCCAACTTTCGGCAAAACAAGCTAAATCAACCTAAAGACCTTCAAATTCAATTTCGGCATATGCCCAAGTCCGAAATCACTATACAAACTTATCGGATCCATTAAAATACTGTTCCGAGATCATTTTTACAAAAGTCAAACCTCGAGCAACATTTCTAACTTAAACTTCTAAAATAAAAAATATTCTTCCAAATCAATCTCGGGACTCTCGAAAATCGAAACCGACCACATACACAAGTCATAATACATAATATAAATCCACTCAAGACCTCAAACAACTGGACGAAATGCTAAAAATCAAAGCGATTGTTCGGGTCATTACATACGTGCACCAGGCCCCACGATTGGGCTATGTGATTATAATTAGCGCTTGCGCAGGATCCGCCCTTCCGTAGTCTGACATGCCAGCAGTGGACGCATGCACAATATTTTATATACGTGCTTTAGTGATGGGAATTTATGTCAGGCACTCATATAATGCTAAGATTCTTTGTGGTGTTGGTGAGGGCCTTGGGTTAGGCACCGTGAGTGTGCTAAGTGTGATTATTCTTGATGGTTTCACTGTGATGATGTTGAGTTGACATGAATAATTAACATGTAAGGATAGAGATGTATTTTTTCTCATGCTAGACAGTAATATGACATTTAATGATTTGACATGTATATTTGACCTATACGCATAGAGATGTATATTCCTCATGCTAGACGGTAAAATGACATTTGATGATTTGATACGTATATTTGACATATAAGCATAGAGATGTATATGCCTCATGCTAGACGATATATGATAATGATGATTTGACATGTAGGCATAGAGTTGTACCTTCTCATGATAATTGGTAAACGAAAAATTTAATCTGATGTTGTGAGTTGGAAAATGCAGATTCTTTTGATAAATTCATGTTTAGTTGATTTCGGTGGCAAGATTTGGACTTTGACTTTCATACTTGAAAAATATATCTATTTTTTCGTACATGGGGTCGGTTGTACTTATATTACACTTCTACACCTTGCGTGCAAATCTTGGAGCTGATGTTGTTGTGTATGGCTAGAGCTGGCATTGAAGATGTTCTTGCTCTCCGTATATAGCTGCCACTTGTCCTTGGTAGCTTTGGATTCGTAAAATATGTTTATGCTTATTCCGAACAGATGATGTACTTACTTCATACCAACTTTGTAAATTCTATATCTTAAAAGTTCATGATTTATACTACCAATCCTTGATTTTTGTATAGAAGTTAAGTTATTGTACTCATTGACACTTATTATTCTCATTTGAGTTGTGTTAAATGTTATTTCGCTTACCTAGCAGATTGAATTAGGTTCCATCACGACTGGTTAGATTTTGGGTCATGACAGATACCGGATCCTGGGATTTGATTAGTCAGTGTTCGAAGTTATTATATCTATTTTTAATTTGTACATCTTTATTTTATATTAAACTACTTTCAAATTGGTTTTAAAGTGATTAGTTGTGTACTGCTGTTGGCTTGCCTAGTAAGTGGGCGTTAAGCGACATCACGACTCTGCGGTGAGGATTTTGGGTCATTACATCCGGCCGCACCTTCAACATGGTTATCATGTTATGACTTCACTACCTTTGCTATCGGCATCTCTCTCTTTACGGTTAAGGTAAAGACTTCAGGCATGGCCATTGGCTACGATTCTACCATATATATCGGTTTTACTCCATCGAAAATTAATTTTGTGGTACAAACACTTATCATAAGATAAAAAGCTTAAGTTGTTCCTTTATTTTATTTATTTCTAGATGTAAATAGATTGCGTCAAAGGGCCAAAACTGCCCCGAGTTATTGCTCAAGGGCTAGATATACTCTCCTTCCACCTACATCTAAAAATGCCCTCAATATTATTTTTTGACTTATTTATGTCCTTATGACTAGCGGTCAACTTGAGTTAAAAAATATTTAAATTTGACGTGTCATTTTATTACCGGTTCAATCCAATTAAATAAATGAAAAAGAGCCAAAACAGCTCCTGAACTATTGGCCAAGAGCTAAATATACCCTCTGTCCACCTATCCTTCTAGAAATAGTCCAGCAATTTCACCCAACTGAAAAAATACCCAAACCCACCATAAACCTGTTTTTTACCTTAAACAAATCATTCTTAGATTTGTTTTGCCAATTAATAAGAATCACACAGAAAAAAAATCTATTTTTTTAATTCATTTTGGTTGTAGTCCTTTACCAACAATATAATAAAATACATTGTGCATATATAGATAAATCTATATACATACAGAGAAATCTTAAAATTACCATATGTTATAAGCAGAAGCACCTAAATATCATGATTCTATTATAGGTCTTGTAATTAGAAATAAAATAATGTTTTGGCCGTTCCAATTTCCATGAAAGAACAAATTAGCGAAAGCTGGCATTCTAGGAAAAATATTGGTCTCAAATTGAGATTATCCACAAGAAATTGATACTGACCATTAGGTGTAATGAATATGCGTAATTTAATTTATTATTTCTTGTGAAGGATTGGTGACCAATAACTAATGGGCAGTCACTGACCAATATTACCATATCAATTTCGGACTAATTTGACTACATGGAGTGTTCACTAGAAAAATAGGTGTTAATGTTAAAAACAATAAAGAAGAGGGAGGAAGTAGAAACAATGGCCGAAAAAATGATTTCCCCCGCGGGCGGGTTAGTGTTTGGTTCGGGTAAGTTAAAAAAACGAGTTATTTTTGATTGACAGCCATCATCCACGGGACGACGTTCTTTTCTTGATTTGTCATATTAACAATTTCTTCGGAACATGCATTATGTCGTTTTCTGTGTCTTTGTGTTTATTTTTTTCCTTGTAATAAATTTCATTTTATTTTTTACCTTTCGGATTAATAGTATAATAGTAGTTTGTTTTCTTTAGACTTAGGAGAAAATATCCAAAACCTATGAGGGCGACTGATTCACTTTTAATTACAAAGGCCCAATTTCCTTTTTTTCTTTTTTTCTTTTTATGCATAATCATATCCATAAAAACACGAACAAAAGCACATAACAATTCATCAGTTGGAGTGAGAGAATAGGACTGTTCATCACTTTTAAATGTGCAAGTACCTTGAACTTTTTTAATTGTTATCCAATAAATAATAGTCTCTCCCTTTTTTACTCTTGCTTAGTTTTAGATTTTTAAATACTGGATAGAATTGCATAAATTTAGATTCATACTCATGTTGTTGAATTGTTATTGTATTTAATCAGCTTTATAAGTATTTTAAGTTAATCATCAATTTATTGTAAATTCTGGTTTCCAAAACAAAATTTTGTTCCTTGTTAGATTGATTTTATGCAACAAAGAGAAATACAAGTTTTACCGGCTCATTTTTATGACATCCGATAGCTGGAATTGATACATTGGGTTCTAAGGTAAACTGACTGTTAATCATTCTTAGACATTGTACTTGCTGGACGAACAGGCAAACCATAAAAATGATTGATTGTCTTCCTCTTTTTGGATCCAATATGAGCTGAGATTCCCTAAAAGCAATAATGAAATTAATATAGATTAATTGCTAGCCTATTTTTTCAACTCTATCAGATGGCCTTTCATCCAAGAATTTCATCTGGATTCTTTTTATTTGGAAAGAACTATGTACGGATCTTTTGGAAAGAGGGTAGACTTTTCTCGAATATTTAGAAAGAGAATTGAGGGTATAGAAGAGATCTCATTTAGGGTTGACAAAACTTCAACTGCAACTTTATTCCTCTATTGGATTTCTTATATGCACCTGGAGCTTTAGGCAAAGGGAATAAATATAGGTATGTATGTAACGATCCAACCGGTCGTTTTGACTTTTAGAACCCCGTTTCCCTAAATAAGGCTTCCCGTATGTGCTTTTATTAATTTATAACTTGCGGGGATGGTTGGTTCGGAATTTGGACGTGTTCGGGTTGAAATCGGAACACTTGATTTCTTAAGTTGGCCTTAAAAGGCCAAGTTTGACTTCGGTCAACATTTTTAGAAAACGACCCCAGAATCGGGATTTGACGGTTCCAATAGGTTCGTATAATGATTTCGGACTTAGGCATATATTCGAATCGGGTTTTGGATAACCCAGGAGCGTTTTGACACTTAATAGTGAAAATCTACTATTGAAAGGTTTAAAGTTCTTTAAATTTGGTTTGGAGTAGGTTTTTGAGTAATTGAAGTCCGTTTGGAATTCTGAGTTTGAGAATAGTTCCGTATAGTGATTTAAGACTTGCACACAATATTTCGTGTCATTCCGAATAGTTTAAGTACGTTTCGGCGCGTTGGAAGAGATTGAAGAACTTGAAGTTCTCAAGTTTGAATTAATTTGGTTTGGGGTATGATTTTTAGATTTGATGTTATTTTACACGTTCAGAGAGTTCGAGCGAGTCCGTTTTATGATTTCAAACTTGTTGGTATGTTCGGGTGGGGTCCCGAGGGCCCCGAGTGTTAACCGGACGAGGCTCGGATTAATTTTGGAAATTTGAGCAAAGACTGAAGCATCCAGCTACTGTCATAATTGCACCTGCATTTGGACAGCCGCAGGTGCGAGCCACCAATCGCAGGTGCGAAGGAGAGGAGCCTGCCCAGCCATCGCAGGTGCGAAGGAGAGGAGCCTGCCCAGCCATCGCAGGTGCGAAGTATTTTGGCGCACCTGCGAACACGTAGGTGCGAAGGCCTGATGCACATGTGCGAAGGAATGGGCGCACCTGCGCTTGCGCAGAAGCGAGCACTTCTTCCGCAAGTGGGAACCAGGAAAAGAGAGAAAATGCGCACCTGCAAGGAATTTCCGCAGGTGCGAAAGACGCATGTGCGGTACTCCTTCTGCAGGTGTGAAAAACCTGTCTGGGCAGAACCTTAAAACGGACGAAAACTCAGTCCATTTCTTTCTATTTTTCATCCATTGTTGGGCGATTTCAGAGCTTTTGAGAGGAGGTTTCAACTAGCAATCGGAAGGTAAGTTAATTCTACACACCTTGAGTTAAATACATAGATTATAGGTAGATTATAACTAGTAAATCTTAGAAATCAAGGGTTTAGGTGAAAACCCTAGATTTTTATAAAAGTGAGATTTTAACCACGAAAATAGTTATGGAATTGGGTAGAAATTATATATTTGAGTTCTTGAGGTTATGGGCAACGTTTTTATCTGAAAATTTTCAGAATCCGGACACGTGGGTCCGGGATGAATTTTAGAAATTTTACCATTTTGGATAAAGTAATTTATTTAATAGATAAATTTTGAATCATTTAGCATATATTAATTATTTTGTATAATATTTGGATAGTTTCGGATTTTTCATCGTCGAATCGAGAATTCAATGCGATGTGGTAATCGAAAAGTGGACTTTGAGACGAGGTAAGTCTCTTGTCTAATCTTGTGAGGGGAAAATTACCCCATAGAGATTAAATTAAATAATTGTTGCTAATTGCGGGGGCTACGTATGCACGAGGTGATGAGAGTCAGTGCGTAGCTACTATTAATGCTAAAGTCCGAAAAGTTTAGGACTCAAAGCATGAATTACTTGTGTAAATTATATTTTTTATTAATTAAATTATTTGATGTATATATTGTGAATTGTTATGAAAGGTAGTAATCCTTAATTTTTATTTGGATTAATTAATTATTAAAAAAAATTGTTCATCCTCTCGAATTTATCTTATAATAAACATACTCTCATTCCCGGAGGTACATAAGAAAAATGTCCTCCTTTCTTGTTGAGCGAGCTGAACGCCTCAGTAGGATAGATGCATCTATGGATCGTGCCGCACGTCCCTCGGCAGTGTACACGACACTCTGGATCGGGTCGAACGACCTCGGCATAAATTGTGCTTAATAATAATAATAATTATACGATACTTTGATAGCTTATTTCAGCTATGAAGCTAATTAAGATTTGGAAATTATTGGAATTTAAAGAATTTATTTATCTCTGCTTGTTAAGGAAATTATTGTTATTCCTGTAAATGAGGCTAATTGATTAATTGAAAATTTATTGGAATTGAAGGAATTTAATTACTTCTGCTGGTTCAATAAAATTATTGTTAACTCTGTGAATCACGTTGATATAAATATTTCTATTTTCATGATTATTTAATATTATTGACCCATAGTGAGTGTCAAAGTCGGCCATCTCGTCTCTACCTCTTCGAGATTAGGTACTCATACTGCACTTGCTGCACATTTTATTTTGTAGGTACATATATGTCTAGCGGCCTTGTGGGCGCAGATGTGTGGTTAATAATTGTGGGGACATAAGTGAGCTGTATTCTGTATTACGATCCGCAGCCAACAGAGTCTCCTTCAGAGTTATTATATTTTCCTGTCTAATTTGTATTCTCGACAGATACTGTATTTTATTTTTAAATTCCCTAGTAAATGCTCATGCACTTGTGACATCAGATTTTAGGAATGATTGTGAATTGTTTAGAAATTTAGTTGCTAAAAACATTTATCATTTACTCTATGAGTTCTATCTTTATTGTTTTATTGAAGAAATTTTGATTTCAAAAATACTAAAATGGATAATTAAGTTAATTGATTATGGTTGGCTTGCCTGACAATGGTGTCCGACGCCATCATGGCCTTATTGAATTTTGGGTCGTGACAATGTAGGTTTAACTTCTCTATTACAGTAATTTATTTTGAAGTGCTCATTTTTGTTATGCAACTGAATGTGTGGTAATCTAGCTTAAATATTCAGGTCCTCTTACCTTGTCATGATATACATCTTCCAAAGTGGAAAACAAAATAGAACAACTGATTTCTTGACCGACGGGGGTCACTTTATTCCTATTTTAGTGTTTGATAGGCCCCATTAGTTGGACCTTAATATTAGTGCAGTGGCCGGGCTAAAAATTATATCTAACTAACTCCAGGAACTAATGCCCCTACTTAACCTATGAAAAAAGAAACGATGAATTTTACCAATCACCTATGGTTCTTTCATATGTCGAGCTCATAATGCACTAGAAATTTTTGAGCAAATGCTTTTTGTTCTCGGAGATTCTCCATATTTTACTGCTCTAGTTTAACCAATAGTTTTTGTAACGACTCGACCGGTCGTTTTGATCATTTGCATTTTCATTCAGCTGTTCGAGACCGTGAGTAGCTTCATATGATGCCTCATAGGGAGCCATCTGAATGCTCGACTGGTAGCTGTTGTTGTAGGCGAACTCTGCAAGGGGCAAGGACTAATCCCACGATACTCCGAAGTCTATAACACAAGCACAAAGGATATCCTCCAAGATCTAAATACTACGCTCGNACTCATACTGCACTTGCTGCACATTTTATTTTGTAGGTACATATATGTCTAGCGGCCTTGTGGGCGCAGATGTGTGGTTAATAATTGTGGGGACATAAGTGAGCTGTATTCTGTATTACGATCCGCAGCCAACAGAGTCTCCTTCAGAGTTATTATATTTTCCTGTCTAATTTGTATTCTCGACAGATACTGTATTTTATTTTTAAATTCCCTAGTAAATGCTCATGCACTTGTGACATCAGATTTTAGGAATGATTGTGAATTGTTTAGAAATTTAGTTGCTAAAAACATTTATCATTTACTCTATGAGTTCTATCTTTATTGTTTTATTGAAGAAATTTTGATTTCAAAAATACTAAAATGGATAATTAAGTTAATTGATTATGGTTGGCTTGCCTGACAATGGTGTCCGACGCCATCATGGCCTTATTGAATTTTGGGTCGTGACAATGTAGGTTTAACTTCTCTATTACAGTAATTTATTTTGAAGTGCTCATTTTTGTTATGCAACTGAATGTGTGGTAATCTAGCTTAAATATTCAGGTCCTCTTACCTTGTCATGATATACATCTTCCAAAGTGGAAAACAAAATAGAACAACTGATTTCTTGACCGACGGGGGTCACTTTATTCCTATTTTAGTGTTTGATAGGCCCCATTAGTTGGACCTTAATATTAGTGCAGTGGCCGGGCTAAAAATTATATCTAACTAACTCCAGGAACTAATGCCCCTACTTAACCTATGAAAAAAGAAACGATGAATTTTACCAATCACCTATGGTTCTTTCATATGTCGAGCTCATAATGCACTAGAAATTTTTGAGCAAATGCTTTTTGTTCTCGGAGATTCTCCATATTTTACTGCTCTAGTTTAACCAATAGTTTTTGTAACGACTCGACCGGTCGTTTTGATCATTTGCATTTTCATTCAGCTGTTCGAGACCGTGAGTAGCTTCATATGATGCCTCATAGGGAGCCATCTGAATGCTCGACTGGTAGCTGTTGTTGTAGGCGAACTCTGCAAGGGGCAAGGACTAATCCCACGATACTCCGAAGTCTATAACACAAGCACAAAGGATATCCTCCAAGATCTAAATACTACGCTCGGACTGCCCGTCCGTCCGAGGATGGAATGCTGTGCTCAACTCAACCCGCGTACCCAACTCATGCTGTACTGCCCTCCAAA
>AWOL01S0138725.1:3602-20253 GCA_000715115.1 Nicotiana otophora
CCCAGATAACTGTGCACCCATCGAAGACTGGGCAAATGATTGGGATGGTTCTGATGACGCTCCCCTGAATGCCGACCAACCACCACCACCGGAAGAACCACCAAAGTTTCCTGGGGACCGGGCCTTGCTGCTACTTTGACGCTCCATTATATTCTTCAATTTGTGGGTCTCTGTGGCTTGAGCAAATGCCACCATCTTACCATAGTTCATATTGGAATTCAAGGCAGCTGTAGAGGCCTCATTGATAACCAAAGGCCTAAGGCCCTGTACAAACCGGTGCACTCTAGCCTCTATAGTGGGTAACATGTGAATAGCATACTTGAACAGGCGCACAAACTCTATATGGTACTCCCACACATTCAAACTACCCTGCTTCAGGCTTTCAAACTCAGCGGCACGAGCTGCCTTAGTTTTGGCAGGCAAGAAATGATCCATAAAGGCATCTGTGAACTCACCCCACCTTGCCGGAGGGCTTCCCTCCTTACGGGATTCCTCCCACAACTCAAACCAAGAGTAGGCCACCCATTTCAGGCGGTAGGAGGCCAATTCTACTCCCTCCGTCTATGTAGCATGCATAACCCGGAGAGTTTTGTGCATCTCATCAATGAAGTCCTGGGGGTCCTCCTCGGGATCAACACCTGTAAACACTGGAGGATCTAACTGAAGAAACTTGCTCACCCTAGAACTAGCAGATTCCCCTGGATGACTAGAAGAAGTAGGCCCAACACTCGATCTCTAGGCCTGAGAAGCCACTAACTGTGTCATCATTTGTATGGCTCACCTAATATCAATATCAGATACACCAGAATTGGAAACTGGAGCTGGAGGAGGAACTGGTATATCGGTTGGAGGAACTGTTGCACCTTCAGTAGGTATAGGGACAAGCGCAATTTGATCAGTTGTAGTAGAGTCAGGTAGTGTAGTAACTGGAGGAATATTCTCAGTCCTCGGGTGCTCACCCGCATCATCAATTATAGGGTCAACTGTCACTCCTGGGGTGACATTGGCTCTTTGGCTAGTTCTTGCCTTCTTCTTAGGTGCCATGTACTGAAAATTAGAGCAACGCAGGAGTTAAAAGAGGAACAATCTTACAACCAGTTTTATCGCACGATCAAGAACATGAAAGAAGGGTATTATTCCTAAATGCCCATGTAGCATCCTAATTATAGATGTGGCCGACAACACACCGATAATAAGGACTCTACTAGATATGGTTCCAAGACATCCTAGGACACTTTAAAACCTTAGGCTCTGATACTAAGTTTGTCACGCCCTAAAATCGAGGAGCGCGATCGGCGCTCAACCGAGTGAACCCAATCGACCAAGCCTATTAGATTCCTTCTACCCAAACTCATTCATGAATAAAGAGAATATATGTTTTCCTTAATTAAACAATAAAGTGGTCATATTTGTAATTACCAATTTCTTACCAATAGTTTCATCATTTTTAAAGTCTCAAATGGACAAGTAATACAACCACAACATAACATAGTTTGTCTTTCTCCAACACCAATACACAACCCACACTATGTCTACAGAGCCTCTATGGATAAAGAAGAGTACAATGATAATGCCGGCAATAAGGCCCCGGCTATACCTCAACCATAATACATAAAGATCAAAAGATACATGACCCCGGGATGAAGTGAGGCTCACCAAGTCAGCTGGGAAGAAGGTGTACTGCTATCACCGATCAATGTCTCCTGCTGTGGAACCACCTGCATCCATTTAAAGATGCAGCGCTCTCGGCAAAAGGGACATTAGTACCGTCGAATAGTACTAGTATGAAAACTAAACACCAATTTAAGAATTTAGAAATACAAGATAATTATGATGAACCAGTGCGGCAATAGAATAATATAGATAACTGTCTCAACCATAGCAAGTTTATTACAAATCTATCAACAACATTTATAGGATTTAAGATAAGATCCTATGCAACCATCTTCACACCAAGCGGCTCCGCCGCCTTACCCGATGTATGCAGGTGAAGGTGTACGTACAATACCACAACTCTAATCAAGCGGCCCTGCCACCTCACCCCAATGTATGTGTGTGGATATATAACCACAGTACTAAGAACTTACACAAAGCGGCTATGCCACCTCACCCCAATGTATGCTGGTGGTTGTACCACAACAATACCAAAACTATACACAAAGCAGTCGTACCGCCTCACCCCAATGTAAACGGGTGGAGGTCCAGTCCCACAATATCATAATTCCTACACAAAGCGGTCATGCCGCCTCACCCCAATATATATGCGGGTGGAGGTGTATCAAAATCACGATCTCTCTACCATAATCCCCACACAAAGCGGTCATGCCGCCTCACCCCAATGTATGCGGGTGGAGGTGTATCACAATCACAATCTCTACACAACTTGGCATAATACCTTTCACATAAATCACGACTAGAAATTATAACATGTGGATACGTAATCCATAGTTTGGGACACATCCTCAATTTATAATGCAATATGATAAGAGCATTTGAAATACGAATTGAACATATATCTTCATCACAAAGCTGATCGGAATACTCGATTTATAATCAACATCTGGGAACTCACAAGGATAATGAGAATTCCAACTCTTAAAGAACAGTTTAGCCAACATACCTCACTTGAGAATTCTTACACTCTAAATGTTTCGCAATTCTTAGCAACTTCAATCTATTTTAGGAATATAACAAATTAAACCAAAATTAGGAAGATGATCATGGTTCTAGCTCATTTGAGCATTTTATCAAACACTAGATGTGCATTAAGTTTTCAATATCCTTTTATGGAGGATTCCATCATCCCACAACCCAACCTTTACCATTTTTAGCTCAACAATCTTTCTACACCCCTTGATAACACATGCATGTACAACAACCAACCCTCTTGCCTAGAAATTATCTTGCTTATTATCCATTTCTACACAAAATTCGAAATTGAGGGTTAGGGTGTAGAATCTTATCTTTAGAGTGAAGACCTAGTGAGTTTCCCTTCTCAATCTTCCAAACCTTGGGCAAGAATTGAAGATCAATTATTGAAAAATACCTTCTCACTCTAGGACACCCTCTCTTACTCTAAAATGTTAGATTATCTCTCAAAAATGGCCCAAAACGTGTATTTAACGAAGTAGGGTCGGGTTTTAAATACCAAAAAATAAAGTTCCGGAACAGGTTCTGCGGTCGCATATGCGACCGCATAATGGTTATGCGGACCGCATATTGGTGTCCAAAGTTGGCCAAAATCTACCTGTGTATGCGGTCACTATGCGGTCCGCATAACTGTTATGCGATCGCATAATGCACCACAAAACAGTTATGCGGTCGCATAATCAACCGCATAATTTCCTCGGACTGGCCCTTCTCCTGCTCACTTTTGCGGCCATTATGCGGCCCGCAGAGTGATTCTGCGGTCTCATAATGGACCGTAAAATTATATTTTTCTGCCAAAATTTTTTCTTTTCATTCTCGTGCATTGTTCAACCCAAAACGTCCGAGCCGTGGCTCGCAAGCTCGCCGCGAAGAATTTCTATAACCCTCAAACACGTAAGCCTAATCTGGCACCATAAAACATTATTTTCTTTGCAAATTTTACCAGGCCTTACATTTAAGTACTATAAAATTTTCCGGGGTGTTACAGTTGGGGTCAATTGTTCTATTAGATCTGGGAATCTCGGGCATAAATAATTTCTTAGGGGTCGGTTTTGGAGCTACACTCGAGGGAAAAAGGCTTTTGCACGAATTTTGTGGAATCCAACCCTTTTAACATTGGTGGTGCTCCCTGGATCTGATAGACCCTGGAGTTATATGTTTCAACTTTTTTATCATTTGCTTTGATCCGTTTTGTGAGTTCCTCGAGTATCTTAGCAATTTCGGGATTTGTCCCCGATTCTTGCTCATTTGAGCTAACTATAGCTGGCTCTGTTCTGTTGGTAATTTCTCGGGGTGGACTGGGCTCAGGCCTGCTCGATACCTGGGTTTGGCTCTGCAACTGAGCTATCGCTACCTGTTGAGGTTGCAACATTTCGAAAATCATACGCAAGCTGACTCCGTTTTCCTCAACATTATGGGTGTCTCGAACTGCAGATCGAGTACCACCATGAATTCTATTTTCATATTTAGAAAGTTGGTTTGCCTCAATGGCCTCATGCAAATTAACATCTAGTGGTAATTCAACTCGAGCTTCAACGGCATCGACAAACGGCCTTTCGTCCCTAGGTAGTTATTGTTCTCGCTTTAAAGGCCAACTTCGTTGTCGATAGGTAAGGCTATTAATTAAGAGTTTGTCGTTGCTAATCCGAAATCAAAGACACTTTAAAAAAACAAGCGTAAAATGGTGTGTGTTGCAGATTCGTATCAAATAACCACTGTTATCCTTAGCCCCACAGTGCTCGCCAAACTGTTTACCCGAAAAAAACGGATAGAGTTGAATTTGTATGTAGTTCTAAGGGTATGTGGTATAACTTGATACAAATCGTAAAGGAAAATAGAAATATCAAATCTTGAATGTAAAAATTGAAAGATAAACACAGTTGAAAGGAGGATAATTTATGAGTAAACAAGATGAAGTAATGAAGCTCAAAAGGTTATTCTTTCAATATGAGAATGTGTCAATAGTATTTTTGTTACAATGTATTAATGTCTTGATGGATGACCCTTACTGAAACAATAATCATCCCTTTTATAGTGGAAGGATCCTACTTTAGATATAAAATACATAGTGAGAAACCCATGATAAATCAGTTTTTTCCTAATTTCCGTCGGGATTCTCTCCCCTAGTGTGGTTGCAACGGCTCTTGTCTATGAGCTCGATATTGACTCGAGCTCTCGATATTGATTCGAGCTCGAGTTTGACTCGGAGCCTGGTATTGATTCGGGGTCGGTGTTGGTTGGTGTCTAACTCATAAGCTCGATAACTGCACTTCGCATCATAGTTCGATTTGGATTCGAGCTCGACTTTGATCCGTTGCTAGAACTCGAAGCTCGATGGCCTTACTTCGGACCTCATCCTGATATTATGAAGACACTCTTCGATCCACTACATTCTCATCTCGGCCAGTTCGTACGAAGGACTAACTGGTTTTGACTGTATACAAGCGCATACAGTTCCCGATCGAGATACCCTTTGGTTCCACAAAGCTTCATTCCTTTTATATTTATGTAGAAGTCCTTAAATTTATATTTATATGTTTGGCTGTTGAGAATCTCGCTTAGGAGTTTTGCAAGATGATATCTTAGTGGAGTATATAGAAGAAAACCCCACAATTTGACACTGGCTTCTTCTCTATCTCCTATATGAGACATAATTCTCAAGAGTAGGGTATTATTCCCACTGTTTTAATTTATGTAATGTAGTTTACCTCGACACATAATTTAAAAACACGAATGTCTTTTGAAATGAATGTCCTTGGTTACATAAATTTGTATAATTTATGTAACGTAGTTTACCTCGACACAAAATTTGTGTGGTTATAAGATATTTATAACTCATGGTCTTAAACATTTCATAATATTTGTGTGGCTATAAAATCTTCTTCTCATTAAGATAAAATGAAATATTTAAAGTTAATCATTTTATATATAAAGATGTGTCATTGTTTTTTGTAATGAGCTAATGTTATATAAATTAAAAGAGAGAATTGTTTTAGCACGTAACAGACATAACAGGTTTGAAAATCAACTATATTTCGTTTACTTTAAGGTTATCAGCATCGTCACTTCTTAGACATTCATTTATAAGGATGAATCGTGGCCTTATTTTCCTACCTATAAGAAAATCTAAACTCTGAAGGTGTCATTAATTATTCTAAGTCAACTTTTCGGTTATCAACTATTAGGTTTTATTCCAACTATTCGGTAAGGATTGTACATTGGGCTCTTGTTTAGGTCTGCTTTTCTTGATTTTTGGCTTTGTAGGATCTTTTCTGGGATATATACGGGGTTACCCATATAAACTAAAATAATTATCCTGATTCTACCCATAAAAAATAATTATGCGACCCTACTTATAATGTTTCGGTATATATGTATACTATTATGATATATTGTTGCAATATAACTATATACTTTATTATAATATACTCTTACAGTATATTGTGATATAATAACGGTATATTACTGGGTAACTGTGTTTTAATTTAAATTTCTGCTGAAAATTTGCATATTATTATAGATTATCATTTTGGTATATATGTATACTATTACAATATACTGTTGTTGCAGTATAACGACATACTCTTTTAATATATTTTGATACAGTAACGATATATTATTGGGTAAATGTGTTTTTATTCAAATTTCAGCTGCAATATTGCATATTATTACAATATATCGTTTTGTTAGCTCTTTTTTTTTTTTAAATAATTTTATTTTTTCTTTATCATTAGTTGTGTATCATGTAATAAGTCCTAGTAATAATAATCCTTAGAGTTAGTTAATCGCAGTATGTGGTCAGGGGCGAATGTAGCCTTTCAGATACGAGTTCAACTGAACCCATAACTTTCGACATAGAGTATAGATTTATATGTAAAAACCTATAAAAATCTCAACAAATATTAGATTTGAACCCATAATTTTAATAGTATAATGAGTTCAATGCTAAAATCTTAAAAGGTAAATCAATTAAATTTGAATCGTGGATCTACCTCTATATTTGTTTAAAGAGTTAATTTATCCATGGAGTTCATTAACGAGACGCTTTGGATCGGGAGATCTTGATTTATGCATGCAGGAAAAAAGTACAAAGAAACTCTTGAAGGCTTCAAACAAAAACACATATGATTAAGAGATGAATAACGTACAATGTAGAAAAAATAACGGGAGAGAAAAAACACAAAAGACAGAAAGTAATTAATAGCAGAAAGGAAAAGTCAGGGAAAAGTTAGGATAAATAGGAGAAAAGACACACAACAGAGAATAATTAATAGGAAAAAGGGAAGGTCGGGGGAAAGTCGGGGCAAATATTTTTGACTGCATGGGTGTACTATGTAAAAAGTTTCGAATGGGTAATTAGCTTGGCCCAAATGGGTATTTTGCGTGGATTTTCCATCTTTTCTTCAATTCTTTGAGTGCCTTTATAGACATTTTAAAACTAATTAGATTACTATAAATTATCAAAATTAAAAAAATATACTATTTTAACCTTAATTATTTCTTAAAGCATAAAAGTCACTATAATATTAATGGTTCAACTAAATTTCGGAATTAAAAGTACTAAGAAACATTATACGAGTAACATATAATACACTAATTGGCATAATTAATCATGTAAAAAGTCTTAATACTTTTTTAAAATATTTAGTTTCTTATGGAATAATTCTAGCAGTTTGCTGTCTCAGTTGATTTTCTTTTTCCAAAACTAAAATTCTTTAAAATGTTACGTAGGATGAACAACTAAATTATTTGAATATTTTTTATTATGAAATATATTGATTATAAAAGTTATTTTGCACTTTAAGAAACTATAAGAATAAATGTCAAATAAAAGGCAAAGTCTCATCTCTATTGATAGACATGAATGCAGTGGTGAATCTAAGATTTAAATTATTTAATGAGTTTAATGAGATTAATTGTACATTAAATTTATTGTACTGTTAATAGTATGAATTCAAACCTCGTATGTATTAAGATTTTAGTAGGTTTTTATAGATAAATCGACACTGTGGCTACATCCGCCTCAGTGGTACTTGTCCACATCAGGTGTGTTCAAAACCGAACCGAAATTGAAAACCGAACCGAAACCGAAGCTTAGTGGTTTATTGGTATCGGTTTAACGGTTTAACGGACGGGGAACAGATTGAAATTTTTTTATTAACGGCTTATCGGTTTGGGGACGGATTATTCAATTTTCTTAACGGATAATCCGTTAACCCGTTAAGAATATATATATTTAATTTATTTTTATCCATACATATATATATTAAATAATCAAAAACCCTTCTTCCACTTCTGGTACTCTATCTCTATTCTCTATTACTAATTTACTATTAGACATTTAGTTATAATTTACTATTCCAATTAGTTACTATTAGATAATTTTGATGTCATGTATTATGCCCAGTGTTCTCTTCTATTTCTTCTGATGTTATAAGTTGTTAATAGGCTTTTCCCCAGAGATGATTTTACTGGAAAATACGCTGGAATGTAGCTCTCTATTTCTTCTATTTAGCTCTCTTCTTAGGTGCCATATTCTATAGACTGGAATGTAGTATGCTGAGCATAGGAATTTTATTTTGAGTCAAAGCGGTCACCAAACAATTAATGCACGCAATATAGATTGAATTAGGCCGATAATCGCCCGATAAGAGCTAAACCGATACCAATACGCCCGATATCTTATCGGGTGGCTAGCGAATTAATACATTTAAAAGTCGATAACCGATAAGCCAAACCGTTATGAATAAATAACTGCTTAATCTGCCCGATAAGCAGCCCTAGTCCACATGCAAGAGCAGTAAGGGTTTGTTCTTGTGCAACTGTGGCCAATTTGGTCCACATGCATGCCTGCATTCCGTGCTACAGCTAATAAAATAGAGCTAACGAAGACATGATTTTTTTTTTTAAGTACTCAAGTTGGATTATTAATTGTAAAGACCTATCTTTTCTTGGGACTGAATTGTGTACTTATCTAAAAGGTCACAAATGGTATTGCTTTAAATTAGTNAAGTACTCAAGTTGGATTATTAATGGTAAAGACCTATCTTTTCTTGGGACTGAATTGTGTACTTATCTAAAAAAGGTCACAAATGGTATTGCTTTAAATTAGTCTTGTGCAGTCGTAGTCATTCACTATAGGTAGGGGATCTACAGTACAAGTTACCGTTCAATAGCTTTGAGTTATACCTCGTATTTCTATTCAATAATTCACTTAATATATATAAATTATCTATTATACTCCTAGTAAACTGGCCTGTCCGAGAATTCAAAATCTATAAATTTAAATTCTAGATCATAGGATGATAGGATTCGAACTTGGATCAATTAAGTAAAATTAACCACCTTACACTAGGGAAGGGTATAGCCCCAAATTGTAACGATCTGGCAGATTGTTTTGTGTATTTGAGCCATGTTTCTCTATTTTAATATATTTTATATGCTTGTTCATTATTTTATGACTCGGGGGAATGATTGGTTTGGTTCTAAGAAGGTTTGGTAGTGAATTGAAATACTTCGTTCCATTATCGGAGGCATAAGTTGTAAGAGTTATCAATGTTTGACTTTTAGACTTAGTAATTTGATAGTTCCAACAGGTTTATATAGTAATTTTGGACTTAGACGTATATTCATATTATTTATAATATACGTACGTATCGCTTATTTCGAAGCAATAAAAATATTACAAACATTGAAGCACAAATAAGTAACTAACACAACAAATAATACGAATTGTATGTTGCTAATACAAACCTATGTGGCTAAAAAACAAATTAGAAAAATATCTTAGGATTGGTCATCAAAGATGTTTTCATAAAATTTATAAAGAACTAGAAAATGCAATTGAACAGCACCAATCATAAAATTACTAGCATTTCGGTATTAGAACGAAAATTCAAACTCCTAAACACAAAAATCTCTCTTCGGGATATACTTTCCCCACCTCATATTATGTGTTTTAGTTTGAATCTTATGATTTTAAAATTTTAAATTTTATAATCTTAAACATATCATATCATTTTTGTAAGTGAGTATAAAGGGGGATATTAAAATAAAAAATAAAATTATATATATCTATATATATATATATATATATATATTAAAATCATGAATACCCTTAACGAAATGTCGTTTGTCTTTTTTACCCTTTAAAAATAACCTTTCATTTAGACAAAATTCTCATTTACCTATTTTCCTACTATTTAGGATTATAAATTGCTAAACCTTTGGCTTTATTTCCTACTATTTAGGACTTTAAATTAACTAAAATTGTAGCTATTAAATATTTTCTTATTTAAATTATATAAAAACCCATAATATTTATGAATTTAAAGTCAAGTCAAATTTACCTTTTCTACATACATTACATATTCGACTTTGGGTGAAATTATTAGCCGATAATTATGAGTTTCTTTCATGTATAATAAAGTGATATTAATTCAAAACAATTAACCCTCCCACGTGCATTAGATAGACATCAACTATTTTCATACTAACACTAAAGTAAATAATGATATGAAGACATACTGTTCATCAAATAATAAATATAAAATTTAGTCAAACACTTATAATATGACCAAAATTTGAAAATTTTGGATGATCTAACTTTAAGATTTTAGATCAACAAAAAAGTTCCTGTCACGACCCCAAATAATGATTATTCCGCATTGATAGGCTTACCTAGTCTTAAAAACTACTAGCCACGCGTATCAAGCCACCCTTATCTCACTGCATGTGTTTCAATACCCAGACCTTATACCACCGCATGCGTATCAATATCACAATATATCACAATCTGCACCTCAGATGCTCAAATAATTTAACTTGCCAAAATAATTCAACAACAATATTTTTCCATAATAAAGAGCTCACGGCTCATGTCAAAATAATTGAACAATAATATTTTTCCACAATAAAGAGTTTACGACTCATGTCAAAATAATTGAAAAATAATATTTTTTCTCAATAAAGAGCTCACGGCTCATGTCAAAATAATTCAACAATAATATTTTTCCACAATAAAGAGCTCACGGCTCATGTCGAAATAATTCAACAATAATATTGTTTCACAATAAAGAGCTCATGGCTCATGTCAAAATAATTCAACAATAATATTCAGGAGTAAATAATTCAGGAAAATAATATTTCAAAATCTTTAATACGTTGCTTCAATATCAAGTTTAAAAATGCCAAATACTTCGTATTAATAATATTTAATTTAAATAAAATCAACCTTCAGATAATGCACAGAATAAAAGAAACCAAGTTCCAACTAAACAAATAAAATAATTAGCAGAAAAAGGTCAACCAAATTTAAAATATAAACATTAAATTAATAATGAAGAATATAACAAAATAAAATAATTTAATTAATGCGTAACAGTGATCTACACAATTTAAATATAATCTTTTATATTTAGCCCGTGTACACACTCGTCACCTCGTGTACACGACTTTTCACGCATTACAATTATCAATCCTAGGAGGAATTTTCCCCACACAAGGTTAGACAAGTCACTTACCTCGACTTTCTCCAATTTAACCAAGTATTATGCATTTTTCTCGATTTTTCGACTCCGATCGACTCGTATCTAGTCATAATTAATTCGATACAGTCAACATAGATTTTAATAATCAATTTCATTAGAAAATATTACATTTTCAATAAAATTCGAAATTAGCTCAAAATTTTTCCGTGGGGCCCACATCTCGGAATCCGGAGAAACTTACAAAATCCGACAACCCATTCAATTACGAGTTCACCCATACCAATTTTACAAAATCCGATAACAACTCGACCTCCAAATCTTAAATTTTTGTTTTTGGAATATTTTGCAAAAATTTTGATTTTTCTTCCATAAATTCACAGATTCTTGATGTAAATGAGTATGAAATCATGAAATATAATCAATATAGGATAAGGAACACTTACTCCAATGTTTTTCCATGAAAATCGCCCAAAAATTGCCCAAGAACCGTGCTCCAAAACTCCAAAATGAAATGAATGCAATAACCATTTTTGGTCCTTACGTTTCTGGCAGTCCGTCACTAAAAGTCCATTTTTCGTCACTAAAAGTCCACCAGAAACTGCTCTACCAGCCTTCCGGCAATCGGTCATAACTTTATGTACAAATGTCCAAATAATAAATAGTTTAACCTTCTGGAAACTAGAATCAAACGACTACAATTTTTATTTTTTGAACATTTTCCGATTACTTATGAATTTCGAGATATAAGCTTCCAAAGTCGGCTCCACACATCAGAATGTTCTGGTGAAACTGCTCTACCATCCTTCATTCAATCCATCATAACTTTCTTTACAAATGTCTAAATAATGAAAGGTTTAATTTTCTGGAAACTAAAATCAAAGGGCTATAACTTTCATGTTTTGAAAAGTTTCCGATTCCTTATAGATTGCTAGATATAAACTTCCTAATTTGGCTCCATGCACCAGAAATATCTGGCGAAATTTCTACAACAGAAATTTCCATTCCGTTTACCTTCCGAAATCCACCCGAGACCCTCGGGACCTTAACCAATTATACCAACATGTCCCAAAATATAATACAAACTTATTCGAGGCTTCAAACCATATCAAAATGACGAATCGGACCTCAAATCAAAATCTATGAACTTTGAACTTTCAAATTCTATATCTTGTGCCGAAACACATCAAATCAATTCGGAATAATTTCAAACTTTGCACACAAGTCATAAATGACATAACAGACCTATTCCAATTTCCAGAATCAGATTCCAACCTCGATATCAAAAAGTCAACCGCCCGGTCAAACTTCCCAAAAAATTAACTTTTGACATTTCAAGCCTAATTCTACTACGGACTTCCAAATAAAATTCCGATCATGCTTCGAAGTTCAAAATCACCATATGGAGCTGTTGGAATCATCAAAATTCTATTTCGGGGTCGTTTTCATATAATTTGATATCCGGTCACTATTAGAACTTAAACTTTTGATTTTGCATCAAAATTTCATATCTCGGGCTAGGGACCTCGAAATTTGATTCCGGGCATACGCCTAAGTCCCAAATCATGATACGGACCTACCAGAACTATCAAAATACTGATCCCAGTCTATTTTCTCAAAATGTTGACCAAAGTCAACTCAGTTGAGTTTTAAAGCTCTGATTCACATTTTAATCCATTTTTTATCTGAAAACTTTCCAGAAAATTTTACGGGATGGACACGCAAGTCGAAAAATAATAAATAGTAATTTTTGAGGTGTTAAAACATAAAATTAATTATTAAATCGGTATCTTGGATTGTTATGATTATGACACATATTGTGGTGTGATGATGTTATGGCACAAGTTCCTTATCGTGTCATTATGATGATATTATTTGTGTTGTGGCACGAGCTCTTGTATTGTTATGGCTGTGGCACGAGGTCTTTATCGTGCGGTTATGATGATATTGCTACTGTTATGACATATGGTCTTTACCGTGCAGCGTGTGGATATATATCCAACCCCCTAGAGCCGCCCTCTCATATTTCTCTCTTAATGGCGTATACGCAGATTGTGGTAAATTGATTGATATTGATATATTCTGATGTGGAGACGGATGATGGTGAATTGAATATAAGGGTGGAAGCTTGGCCATGCAAGTGAATCCTTTATGTCTTGTTATGCATTTCGTATGCTTCAATGATGAATTTTAACATGCTACTCTATGGTTGTTATTGATTATTGATTAGATTGTCAAAATTATTTCACCTATGTTGAGTTGATATCTCTTGATTTGTTGAGTTGATGATACATCATGTTATACTCTTGCTGCTTATTATGTATATTGCATATGTTGTGTGACTAGTGAGTATCACATGACTTGAACATCGTCACTATTTCACCGAGGTTAGTCTTGATACTTACTGAGAATCTGTTTGCCGTACTTGTACTATGTTTTTGTATATTTTTGTGTAGATTCGAGTGTTGGCAGCAGTTGATCTCGGGGCTGTCATACAAATGGTGGCAAACTTATGAGTTAGGTAGGCTAGCTAGCGCAAGACCACTCACATGGCCTCAGTTCTCAGTTCTTTTCTTGGAGGAGTTTATCCCAAAGACTCGCAGGGATGAGTTGCGCAATGAGTTTGAGCACTTGGGCTAGGAGGGTATGACTGTGACCCAGTATGCTATGAAGTTTACAGAGTTATCACGCAATGAAGCTCTTCTGTTTTCTACTGAGAGGGAGAGTGTCTGTTGTTTTGTTAAGGGACTCACCCACAGCCTTAGGTTCAGGATGGCACGAGAGATGGAGACTAAGACCACCTTTAACTAGGATCTGGAGATTGCTAGGAGGCTGAAGCGTATTCGTGGTAGGAGAGGGAGGTCAAGGAGGCCAAGAAGCCTCGTGATTGTGGAGGATTCAGTGGTGCCTACTCAGGGGGAGGGGGGTGGGGAGAGGGTAAAGGGTCGACATGTTAGAGGTCATTTTAGCCGACCAGTTCAGCCAACACTTCAGGTTTCACGTGCTACTCCAGCTAGCCATGGATTACAAAGAACTCGTATCGGGCAGTCATCCTTTAGTGTGCCTCCCGTGTGGAGCTCTTATAGTGGTTATTCCAGTCATCCAGGGGCAAACTTTGTCTTAGCAGCCACGTCTGTAGAGAGCTTGTTATGAGTGTGGTGATTTGGGGCACATAAAGAGAGATTATCTTAGTCTTCGGATGAGTGGGTACCCAGGCTATGATTCCTATGCTCGATGCTACACAACGTGCATATCCAACTTGAGGTGGGGTCAAGCGGGGCAGAGGTAGGCCTAGAGGGAGAGGTTATGCCAGTTACTATGCTTTCCTCGATAAGACCAAGTCAGTCGCATTAGATACAATCATTACAGTATTCTTCTGATATGTTATAGAGATGATTCACTATTATTCGATCCGGGTTCTACTTATTCATATATATCTCCTACTTTGCATTATATTTGGATATGTCTCATGATTCTTTAGATATTCCTGTTTGTGTGTCTATTCCCATTGGGTATTATATTGTGGTAGATCATGTTTACGTTCTTATGTGGTTACTATTGTGGGCTATGAGACTAGGGTTGATCTTTTGTTACTTAATATGGTAGACTTTGATGTAATTTTAGGGACTGATTGACTATTTTCATGCCATGTTATTCTTAATTGTCATGCTAAAACCGTGACGTTGGCTATGTCGAGGGTTGCCAAGGTTGAAATTAAGGGGTTCGCTTGGTCACATTCCTAGTAGAGTGATTTATTTTATGAAGGCTCAAGGGATGGTTGAGAAGGAATGTTTGGCGTACTTAGTCTTTGTTAGAGATGTCAGTGCTGAGAATATGTTTGTCGTACTTGTGCTATGCTTTTGTATATTTTTGTGCAGATCTGAGTGCGGGCAACAGTTGATCTCGGGAGTGAGAAAATTTGTTGATCGAGAGTTAAGGAAGTATTGCATGACCCTCGCAAGTCCTTGGTGTCTCCTTCCCTTATTTCATACTATTATTTATACATTTAGACATTATTGTACTATTGAGACGTCTTATTGTATCCAGTTTTAAATCTCATGCCTCTATACTACCTGGTTGGGGTGTTTGATATTATGTATCACCGTATTGGCTATTGTGGAGCTTTATTCCGCTATTTATGGTGATTCTAACATTTTATGTCATGTTTTGTTGTTTTGAATTCTTATTGCATGTTGGCTTACCTAGTCTTGGAGGTTAGATGCCATCAAGACCTTTGGTGGTATTATTGATTGTGACAAGTTGGTATCAGAGTCCCAGGTTCATAGATTTTGCAGGTCATGAGCAAGTCTAGTAGAATCCCGCAGATCTGCGCGGAGACGTCTGTACTTATCTTGGAGAGGCTACCAGATTGTTAGGAACTTCACTTTCTTTCATCTTGATCACGTGAATTTGTTAATTCTAAAGTTTGAACCTTTATCCTGCTATTTTCTCATAGATGGTGAGGACATATTCTATGGCAGCAGCTGAGCAAGCACCAGTCTCTCCCCCTCCCCCCTGTCAGATCCATGAGAGGCGGGGTCGGGCCAGAAGATGAGGTAGGGCATGCACTGCAGCTAGAATTCTTGCTAGAGCAACCACTATTGAGTCACCACTAGCTCCTGCTGAGGAGCAGGGGCCCGATCATGTTGAGCAGGTGGGACCAACTCTGGTACCTGAGGACCTATTTCCACACCTAGACTTTAGGAAACTTTGGCTCACATTATGAGTGTGTTTGATTACTTGACTCAGGCAGGATTGATTGTGGTTGCACTAGCTACTTCATAGGCTGAGAGAGGATCCTAAACTCTCGTCGCACGTACACCAGAGCAGCAAGATCATGTTTATTAGACCCAGGGTGTTTTGCTAGTGTAGTCAGTCATTGCAGTTCAACCCGAGATAGGGCCTGCCTGAACTGCAGAGGAGCAGCAGAGGATTGCGAGGTTTTAGAGACTTCTTACTCCCCATTTCAGTAGAGGTCCTACTAAGGATGAACATAGTTTCTTGGACCAGTGTCATTGTATTTTGCGTACTTTGTATTTAGTGGAGTTGAACGAGGTTCACATTTCTACATTCCAATTGCCGGGGCTGTCATACAAATGGTGGCAAACTTATGAGTCGGGTAGGCTAGCTAGTGAAAAACCACTCACATGGCCTCAGTTCTCAGTTCTTTTCTTCGAGGAGTTTATCCCACAGACTTGCAAGGATGAGTTGCGCAATGATTTTGAGCACTTGTACTAGGAGGGTATGACTGTGCCCCAATATGCCATGATGTTTATAGAGTTATTACGCTATGCAACTCTTCTGGTTTCTACTGAGAGGGAGAGTGTCTGTTGTTTTGTTGAGGGACTCACCTAAAACCTTAGGTTCAGGATGGCACGAGAGATGAAGACTGAGACCACCTTTAACCAGGATGTGGTGATTCCTAGGAGGCTGAAGCATATTCGTGGGTAGGAAAGGGAGGGCAAGGAGGCTAAGAAGCCTCGTGATTTTGGAGGATTCGGTGGTGCCTACTCTGG
>AWOL01S0138726.1:0-17605 GCA_000715115.1 Nicotiana otophora
GTATCACGCATGTATCACTCACACATGTATATATGGACATACATATGATACACATTTGATACAAATATGATATATCTATGATACACAAATGATACACAGTGTGATACACATATAACTTTTTTTCATGTTTCATCTTTTACTTCGAATTTTCAATACAAACCATCTCAAAACTCCGCCAAATTATCCCAAAACTGAGATTCAAACTCTTTAAGATATACCCAATCTATTATAATAGTAATCACTCAAAAGAAAGCAAAACTTTGACTTTGTTTTAGCTACAAATAATTAATTGGATAATATTAGTAATATTTAATGAATTGGCCAATTTTGTAGTAAACAACTTATAAATGGAAATAATTTCTAGTTTCCCTATAAATATTTGATGTGTCGCGTAATTTTTTCAATAAAATAAAGTAAAATTTGAAGTCGAAAACATTGGCTTGGGGAGGGAGATCAATTATAAAATGCATATTGGATCGTGCCAAATCAGTAAATCTCACAAGGATTATGAACTTGCAATAAAATGGACCTTACTTTATTTTAGGTTACGCTATTGTGATGCAGGGGGATTTGCATCCGTACCCTATATTTGTGTCACCTTCTAACCTGTACCTTATTTTTTAAATTATTGATTTGGTAGTCATCTCACAAAAAATTCGTAATAATATGACAATTACACCCCTGACAAAAGATATAAAACGATCTCCTCCTCTCCTCTGAGCAACTTTATAAAAACATCAGAAACTTGTCCAGATTCATCTTCAGAATCACACTTGCATGAAGTTGTTTCACCTTGAAGCTAAAACTCCATGGTAATGTAGCATGAATTTGTTTCATGTTGAAGCTAAAACTTCATGCTAATATAGCATGAAGTTGTTTCACATTGAAGCTAAAACTTCATGCTAATGCATGCTGAAGTTATTTATCCTGCAATCTATAGTTTTGTCATGAATTTTATCTGAAACTTCAGTCTAAACATGTTGAAGTTATTTAGTTTAGTTGCTAAAACTTCAGACTAAGCATGCTGAAGTTTTTTAGTTCATTTGCTAAAACTTCAGACTAAACATGCTTAAGTTTTTTAGTTCATTTGCTAAAACTTCAGACTAAACATGCTTAAGTTTTTGTCTTGTAGTATGTAATTTCTAATGAGTTTTTGCTAATGCATGCTGAAGTTATTTAGTTCATTTGCTAAAATTTCAGACAAAACATGCTAAAGTTATTTAGTTCATTTGCTAAAACTTCAGATTAAACATGCTGAAGTTTTTTAGTTCATTTGCTAAAACTTCAGACTAAACATTCTTAAGTTTTTGTCTTGCATTATGTAATTTTCTAATGAGTTTTTGCTAATGCATGCTGAAGTTATTTAGNNTCGAAACTTCAGTCTAAACAAGCTGAAGATTTTTAGTTTATTTGCTAAAACTTCAGCCTAAACATGCTTAAGTTTTTGTCCTGCATTTTTTCAATGGTCTTTTATTAAAGAAGGGCAAAATCATCTTTTTAAAATACTTTAAACAAAGAAAATAGGTACGGATGCAAACGGAAAAATAAAATGGGTATAAGTTAAAAAGGGGTGGCCAAATAGGGCGCCCCATATAATTTTTACTGTGATGTACCAAAATAGGCCCAACAAAACTGAGTTGTCCTAGAATGGGAAAAATTCACCAATAGCCTCTTTTCACCCCCTATAATTGAAAATTAGTCATTATTTTAGAATTTCAAATTCGACAAGTGAAATTCCAAGATATTGTTTACTCGTAAGATGGTACGGTTGAATTTATACATGGTTTCTAGACAAATGAATTAATTTAATCATGAAATAATAGATGAATTAGATAAGAATATAATACTTAGCCTTGAGATGAAGACAAAATAACAGAAATATTAGTTTTGGAAGCAGGGCTTCTGGGCACAACAGCAATGATATCAAAAAATAAGAAGATAAAATTATATTAAACTTTGAATAGAGTGTAGCATATGTTTTCCATAAATTCTGCATCATGTACAATGATAATAGAGCTCACTATTTATAGTTGCACCTAGGGAATAAGGTCCAAGGATCAAGTCCTTCTTTAATGTTAATTATAAGGGCCATTGAAGAATGTGTAATGGCAGGCAGTGAATGTCATATTTCTTATAATGGGCAGTGTAGTTAATGCTGAAGAATATTCTTCATTAAATACTACCAAGTGGTAAGCATTTATGTTATCTTTATGAGTATCATTCTCTCTAGTAACAGACGGAATTGTTGCCTTCAGTTTCAGCTATCTTCTGTCTTCGGCTCCACGTGTCGCTTCCTCATACAATCATCTAATATAACATATTTTACCATATACAGATAGTTCCCCTGCTTTCTGATGGCATAACTTTGTGTCACTGCGAAGTTGGTAGAAACATTCTTTTTGGAAGAAAATTGACTAACCCCCTTCTGAAAATATTTTGACGGTTGATTAGACGCATGTCTCTCCGTATTTAATGCCCCGAACACGTGTCATCCCAAGATTTAGGATATCTTTTGCCCTTTATCGAGGTATTTATGGCCACGAGTTTAACCACCTATACCTTTATTTATACACATCAACCTCCTTCATTTACATTTCATAATACTCAAAATGTTCTCAGACTTTCTTTACTCAACTCATACTTCGCCTTAAAACTTTCTTTAGCGTCCTTCTTTGAGAGAAACACCCTCCTTCTGATAAAAAATGGCCTATTCTTCAAGACACCCTAGTTTTTCAAAGGACAAATATAAAACCGATGATGTTTCTCCCTCTACGGTGAGTACCATCATCCTAAAGAATCTGATTACCACCAAAGATTTTGAAGAGAAGTACCCTTCTGCTCACCCTCGTACATGGGTTGTTAGTGTATACCTTCTTCTATCCACCTTTCCAGTATCTATGTTATGAAGGAAGACTGCCATTGGAAAGATTTGGATATTATCTCTCCCGATCTGGCGGAGCGGATAACTTTACCCAAGAAGGATTTTACATATTTTTACACGTATCCCTTCACTTTGGGAGCGTTTTCTTTAAGCAGAGAGCTTGACTCCATTATTGTGGAGTTCTGCCTCCACTATTAGGTGTGCTTGGCACAGGTAAGCCTTCCGTGAGAAGGACAACTGCATGTATTCGACACATGTGCCAGGAGAGGGGAGAAGATCTATCCTTAGTTCGAGTGATGAACCTCTATTCCCCCAAGATCTTCCGTCAGAGAATGATACATTTCAGCAAACGTGGCCACCATGCACTGCTATCCATCATGGATGGTGACAATGACTGTGGGTGGATGGAATAGTTCATTTCAGTCGCCACCAGTGACATCATCCCGGCCACGGATCCGGCTTTCCCGAAATTATGGAACCACACTCGTAAGTCCATCTTTGTTTCTTCTTCTGTTAAAGATCATTCCATATTATTATTGACTCTTCTTCCTTTACCGGTTTCAGTGACTCAGTGGGTTCCACCTAGGGTTGAGGGCTTGGACCAATGGGTTCATAAACTTATGGACGTTACTACGCTCGAAACCCGCACGTGGAAAGAGTTGTCCCTGAAATACGGGTGGAAGGCCAAAAATCATACTAAGTCTAATTCATCTTGTTTTTACCTTTTCACATAAGAAAGTTGTTTGACTCTTCTCTCCTGTTGACTCCAAGTCTACCCCGGGGCTCAGTTGTCGTCCTTGAGGAGGACATTTTGGCTAATCCTGCTGTTGCAGCGAGGCTGCTGCAGGAGTCTTTTACACAGACAGGCATCTCCGGGCCTGTGTTTAGTGCGAGTGCTTCTTCCCAGAGTCCCCGGCCAGAGAACAAGAAACCAAAAAAAAGACGTTCCTCCGCGGCCGGGGGAAAGTATAAGAGGATGAAGAATGCCGCTCCCGAGTCGTCTCCGAAAGTTGTGGTGACAAGCCCCCCACCCGGGCCGGCCATATACACTGTGATGATTGACGATGATGGGGAAGCCAACGAAGAGGGGGCTTCTCTACATAGAAGACGACGACCTTACTCAGCTCAACATAATGCTCAATCTTTTGAGTTAGTTACACCAACCAAGGATGATGCCTCGGTGCTCTGGGGGAGTTTGAGATAGAGGAAAATGCCAACTCCTGTTTTCGGATCCCAGTCGCTGCCCCCGGTACTGTGAGGCTGAGTACTGGATCCCTGCCATCTTCGGTTGACTAGAAACTAACACCCAGCACTGTACCTGCCACAACCGCTTATCATCCTTCAACGCCATCAGCTTCATCTCCTTCTTCGATGACTCTTCCACCAGCAACTTCTACATCATCTCCACCGGCTGCATTTGTCCAAGAAGAGGATGTTCCTCTCCCCAATCCCCAGTTCATGGGAATTTGGGGCAAAATTACGCTGCCCCCTCAGAAGATCCGCAAAGAGGAGGAGCGTTACTCTCTCGGTCTCTACCGGATGCAATCTGCTATCCCGACCGGTGGAACTTGCTAATTATATGAAGCATTTTGGCTTCAGAAAAAGATTGGAAAAGATACAAGCTCTCTCGGGAGAGTACTTGTTGAACAATGTTATGCACAACGCCGCAGTGGTATATTCTTCATTTCCTTTGTTATCTCTTCTACTTTTGATTTAGTAGTATTCTGAGTTTGCCTTTTTTGTTTCCAAGGTCAATTTCCTTGCTTCTGAGGGTCTCCAAATATTGATTCGAGATAAGGAGTAACTTACCTCCGAGCATGATCATCTTTTTGTCGAGCGGGACCAAACTGTTTCTCGCCTCTCAGAACTGGAAGCCAAAGCTACTGAGGTTGTTTTATTGGAGGCTCGTTTGCAGCAAAGCGAGCAATAAGTAAAGACCCTTAGCCAAGAGATCGCCCCGCTGAGGGTTCAATTTAAAGAGGCTAGGGCCAAATGGGTTGAAGTCCATAGTGTCATTCTTGCTGCATTCGATTGCGAGGCTGCCTCCGCTGAAAGATTAAACAATTTGGAGGCGGCCTTGTACTCCAAAACTGAAGAGCTTGTTGTTGTTGGGGTGAAATAAGCCCAATTGCAGGAGAAGTATAAGAGGACCATTGAGCATAATAGTCTTTTCAACTCTATTGTCCTTGATCTCGATGTTAGCCTCCGGTCTGTTAGATCTGCACAGGAAAATCTTTTTACTGAGGTTGAACAACTTAAATAAGAACTCAAGCGCCGAGCGGCTTCCCTCGTTATTGAAAAAATATATGTTATGTACAACACAAGGAGAAAAACCTTGGAAGAGGCTAAAGCGGGTGTCATTGACTTTGATTCCAAAATTGCTAAAGCCCGTGCGCTGGAGTCAACTGCTAAAGGGGGTCTTCCGGCCAGGTCTGATGCTTCTGGTTCTTCTAGTTTCGGTTCCGAATTCTCGGGAACTGAAGAGGAACCGAAAGGCGAAGATGTTGAAGGTCAAAATGATGAAGATCAAGATATCGAGCCGGCGGCGGATCTACCCACTTCTTCTAGGGGCGTGGATATTTCTCTTCCTTCGGGTTCCGAAGATGCAGCAACTTAGCTTTTCATTTCTTTTCCCAACTTTTGTACTTGTGCCATTTTGGAACATTCATTTTAAACAAAAACATCTTTTGCTCAAGTACTGCATGAGTCTTTCTGTGTTATTTTGTTTGAACATTTATGCAAGTTTAATCTTTGCGCCCTTTCTTGTTTAAGTGTTTTACGCAAGTTTTACTGTTTGCGTCTGACTATGTTAGGCTTTGGGTGTATTTTCTCCTGAAAGAATTTATATTTCTTGCACAAGTTCTTCCGAAATTAACCCTTTATCATGAGTGTTTTCATAAGAGAGGGCCCTCTTATGTTTACAGTGCTCTTAAAGAGGACGTCTCATGTTCATTGCAGCACTAGCATTTGAAGTATTTGTTTAACTTTCAAATGACAGAATCAATTCATCGATCAGATAAGAAATAAGATAGAAATAAAAGGACTTTACTTTATTCCTTCTATTTTTAAAAAGTACATAAGCATCTGTTGTGCTAAAAGGAAATTGCCATTTCTTGTGGCTAACTTGTACAACTTGTTTCTACAGGGCTGGTCGTGCAGTCGCCGGTCCTCATGATATAACTATGCTTTTGGGTTTCGTATCCCAGTCGGAGCGGAAGTCGTTGTTGTTGTATCCTCATATCATCCCCCCCCCCCTAATATTCGAATGCGAAGAATGCAAATTGAAACACTGGAAGTTAAACACCTTCGAGGATTCCACTAATGAATTGCTAGATAATCTTCAGTTCGGTAACAAACTTCACTTCCCTTTATGAATTTATACTATCGAGCCAAAGACTATCTAACAATTACTTAGTGGCTTGCACTTGTGAACGGTCGGGTAACCTTTGTTCGATAGCAAACTTAACTTCCCGGTGGGAACTTTGCTACCGAGCAAAAGATTATCTAACCGCTCTGGAGTGATTTTTCGCTTGCGTGCATTGTTATTAAAAGGCCTTATTACTGCTGTTGAAACCTTCTTCATAGTATGATTTCCGTTGCTGCCTCATTAAAAACCTTGCCAGAAAAACCCAATTGGGACAAAAACTAGATGAAGGAAAAAAGAATACAGCCCATACTTTCAGTACAGATGATGCACATCAGCAATAGTATTTCTTAAGATGCGTCACATTCAAGTTGCTTGGAAACTTTTCTCCATCTTGATTCTCCAACTCGTATGAATCTTTTCCGTCACATTCTATTTGCTTGGAAACTTTTCTCCATCTTGATTCTCTAACTCGTATGAATCTTTTCCGGTGATAGCTGAAACCCGGTAGGGGCCTTCCCATGTTGGACCTAGCTTCCCTACATTGAGTTCCTGGGTGTTTTGAGTTACTTTCCATAAAACCAAGTCTCCCACTTTGAAATAACGGAGGTTGGCTCTTTGATTATAATATCTTTCTATTCTCTTCTTTTAAGCTGACATCCTTATATGTGCCAAGTATTTGCGCTCATCGAGCAGCTCCAAATTGACCAACATTGCTTTGTTATTTGTTTCTTTATTTGCCTGGAAGTATCACAAGGTAGGCTCTCCTACTTCCATCGGGATTAGGGCTTCTGCTCCGTATACAAGGGAGAAAAGAGTCTCTCATGTGCTCAATTTGGCCGTTGTTCGGTACGCCCATAGTATTCCGGTCAGTTCCTCGCGCCATTTGCCTTTAGATACTTCGAATCTCTTTTTGAGATTTCGTATAATCATTTTGTTCATTTATTCTGCTTGACCATTTGTGCTCGGATGATAGGGTGAGGATGTGATCCTTTTGATTTTCAAGTCTTCAAGGAACTTCGTGACCTTTGCGCCTATAAATTGTGGCCTGTTGTCGCAGGCTATCTCTTTTGGTCTCCCAAATCTGCAAATTATGTTCTCCCATAAGAAATCTGCCACTTCACGTTCACCGATCTTCCGATAAGGACCTACTTCATTCCACTTAGAAAAATAGTCAGTTAAATAAAAAGAAACCTCACCTTACCAGGGGACGACGGCAGTGGTCTGACGATATCTATTCCCCAATTTATGAACGGCCATGGAGAACAAACTGAGTGCAATGATTCTGCTAGTTGATGTACCAATAGTGTGTAGCATTGACACTTATCACATTTTTGAACAAAAGTTTTGGCGTCTTGTTCGATTCGGGGCCAGTAGTATCCTGCCCTTACCAACTTTAGTACCAAGGAATCTGCTCCCGAATGATTTCCATATATCCCTTCGTGGACTTCTCGCATAACATAATTTTCTTCGGAGGCTCCCAAGCATCGGGCAAGTGGGCCTTGGAAACATTTCCTGTATAATTGGCCTCATTTGAAGCTATATCGTGCTACTTTAGCGTGCAACGCTCGGGATGCCTTAAGGTCTTCAGGCAACTTTCCGTGCTCGAGATAATAAATGATCTCATTCCTCCAGTCCCAAACCAAATTAGTTGTGTTTACCTCGTAATAACTATCTGCGTCTACAACCGAGTGCATAAGGTGTACGACCGTACCGGAGCCCGATCCTTTCATTTTTGTTGATGAGCCAAGGTTAGCTAATATGTCTGATTCTGAGTTTTCTTCCCTCGAGATATACGAAATTGACCACTCCCGGAATCGACCAAGAAGAGCCTGAACCTTCGCTACCTATTGTTGCATGCATTCCTCTTTGGCTTCGAAGATCCTATAGACTCGATTTACCACTAGCTAGGAGTCGCATTTGATTTCGATGAACTCAGAATCTAGTCTCCGAGCCAATTCGAGTCATGCGATCAAAGCTTCATACTCCGCTTCATTGTTAGTCAAAGGAACCGTTCGTATTGCCTACCTTAGGGTTTCTCCCGAATGCGTGGTTAACAATATGTTTTTAGATATAACATATTTTTATTTATTTAATTGTGTCCCAACATGCCCCTCACCTGTAGGATCTTTGACTATTCTGATACCTTATTGAAGTTTGTAACATCGTCTAAAAATTTGAACTGTTGTTAGAGAGAACACTTTTAATTACATAATTGTGTCTCAACAACAAATAAATAATTTAGAGCAGATATTAAAAAAAAGTTATACTATTTATTTACTCGCACAGGGAGCCAATGAATGAGAAAAGAAACAACATGAACCATTAAAAGAAGAAGTGAGAAAAATGCTAGAGATGTCTCCTTCAAAATCTTTGCAAAATCTTGAGCTAATCAATGCAATCCAATGTCTTGGAGTAGCATACCATTTTGAACATGAGAGTGAGGAGTCAGTACCAGTTGATCTTTCGGGCATGCCGCCCGACAGAGATATTGATTTTGGCATTGATTTGTTACCGGGCACTCAACTCATCTCTATTCCTCTGTATCGTATGGCTCCTCATGATTTGAAGGAGTTAAAGGAATAGTTACAAGAATTGGTTGACAAGGGCTTCATTCGGCCCAGTGTGTCACCTTGGGGTGCTCCTGTCTTATTTATGAAGAAGAAAGATGGCTCTATGCGGATGTGTATTGATTACCGCCAGTTGAACAAGGTCACAGTGAAGAATAGGTATATTTTGCCTCGTATTGATGAACTATTTGATCAGTTACAGGGTACCAGAGTGTTTTCCAAGATTGACTTATGTTCAGACTATCATCAGTTGAAGATTCGGGAGCCAAATATCCCAAAGACTGCTTTCAGGACTCGGTATGGTCACTACGAGTTCCTTGTGATGTCTTTTAGGGTGACCAATGCCCTAGCAGCTTTTATGCACTTGCTGCACAGTGTGTTCCAGCCCTATCTTGACTCATTCATCATTGTATTTATTGACGACATTCTAGTGTACTCCCGGACTCGGGAGGATCATGAGCAGCACCTGATGACTGTGCTTCAGACCCTGAGAGAAAAGAGGTTATATGCAAAATTCTCAAAGTTTGAGTTTTGGTTAGACTCAGTGGCATTCTTGGGTCATTTATTATCGAGTGATGGGATCCAGGTGGATCCTAAGAAGGTGGAAGCAGTGCATAGTTGGCCTAGACCATCATCAGCTACGGAGATCCGGAGTTTTCTTGGTTTGGCGAGGTATTACTGTCGTTTTGTAGAGGGATTCTCATCTATTGCAGCACCTATGACCAGGTTGACCCATAAGGATGCTCCGTTCAGGTGGACAAAAGAGTGTGAGGAGAGTTTGCAGAATCTCAAGATAGCTCACATATTGGTCTTGGTGCGGTGTTAATGAAGGATGGTAGGGTGATTGCCTACGCGTCCAGACAGCTGAAGGTACATGATAAGAACTATCACGTCCATGACCTGGATTTGGCAGCTATTGTTCCTACCTTGAAGATTGGGTGGCACTATTTGTACGGTGTTCCCTATGAGGTCTACACCGATCACCGGAGTTTGTAGCATCTGTTCAAATAAAAGGATCTTAACATGCGTCAGCGAAGGTGGTTGGAGCTGCTTAAGGATTATGATATAACCATTTTGTACCATCCAGGGAAGGCCAATGTGGTGGTCGATGCTTTGAGTCACTGGGCGGACAGTTTCGGGAGTTTAGCATATCTACTAGTAGCAGAGAGGCCATTGGCGTTGGATGTTCAGGCCTTAGCCAGCCAGTTTGTTAGATTGGATATTTCTGAGCCGAGTCGAGTATTGGCTTGTGTGGTCTCTCGGTCTTTTCTTTATGATCATATCAGGGAGCGTCAGTATGATGACCCCTATCTGCTTGTCTTTAAGGACACGGTTCGGCACGGTGATGCTAAGTAGGTCACTATTGGATATGATGGTGCATTGAGCATGCATGGCAGACTATGTGTGCCCAATATAGATGGATTGCGTGAGTTGATTCTCCAGGAGGCTCATAGTTCGCGGTATTCCATTCATCTGGGTACCGTAAAGATGTATCAGAACTTGAGCAGCATTACTGGTGGAGAAGAATAAAGAAGGTCATAGTGGAATATGTAGCTCGGTGTCTGAATTGCCAGCAACTTAATTATGAGCATCAGCGGCCAGGTGGATTGGTTCAAAGGTTAGAGATTCCGGAGTGGAAATGGGAGAGGATCACTATGGATTTCGTTGTTGGACTCCCACGGACTCAACGGAGGTTTGATGCAGTTTGGGTGATTGTGGATAGGCTGGACAAGTCAGCTTATTTCATTCCTATGATGACTACCTATTCTTTCAAGCAGTTGGCTCGAATTTATATCCACGAGATTGTCAGGCTTCATGGCGTACCGGTATCTATCATCTCTGACCGGGGTATGCACTTTACATCACGGTTCTAGAGGGCTGTACAATAGGAGTTGGGTACTCGAGTTGAGTTGAGCACAACATTCCACCCTCAGATGGACGCACAATCAGAGTGCACTATCCAGATACTGGAGGATATGCTCCGTGCTTGTGTGATAGATTTTGGGGGTGCTTGGGACCAGTTCTTGCCATTTGCTTAGTTTGCTTACAATAACAGTTATCAGTCGAGCATTCAGATGGCACCGTATGAGGCTAGATTATTGGGTACAGACTTGGTTCAGGATGCCCTGGATAAAGTGAAGGTAATTCAGGATCGACTTCGTACAATCCAGTCCAGACAGAAGAGTTATACGGATCGGAAGGTTCGCGATGTTGCATTTATGGTTGGAGAGCGGGCTTGCTCCAGATTTTGCCTATGAAGGGCGTTATGAGGTTCGGGAAGAAGGGCAAGATGAACCCAAGGTTCATTGGTCCCTTTGAGGTGTTGCGACGTGTTGGGGAGGTTGCTTATGAGCTTGTCTTGCCTCCCATTCTTGTAGAGGTTCATCTAGTATTCCATATTTCTATGCTACGGAAGTATCACGGTGACCCGGCTCATGTGTTGGATTTCAGCTCAGTCCAATTGGATAAGGATCTATCTTATGTTGAGGAGCCAGTGGCTATTTTGGGCAGGTAGGTTCGAAAGCTAAGGTCAAAGAATATGGCTTCCGTGAAGGTTCGGTGGAGGGGTCAGCCGGTCGAGGAGGCGACTTGGAAGACCGAGTAGGATATGTACAGTCGTTATCCTCATCCTTTCACCACTTTAGGTATGTCTCTATACTCGATCGATAACGAACGATTATTTTAAGAGGGGGGAGGATGTAACGACCCGGCCGTTCGTTTTGAGAGTTATAGCCTCAATCCCCTATTTATTGCTTTCCCCATATCTGTTTCAGCTTATGTGACTTGCCGGGAGGTTTTGTTTTGGTTTTTGGGGTGTTCTGGGACACTTAGTCCCTAAACGGAAGCTTAAGCCTTAAGATTTTAACTATAGTCGGAACTGTGTGAAGATAACTCTGGAATGGAGTTTTGTCGGTTCCATTAGCTCCGTTGGGTGATTTTGGACTTACATGCGTGTCTGGATTGTGTTTTGGAGATCTGTAGCTCATTTAGGTTTGAAATGGCAAAAGTTAGAGTAGGTCCGTAATGTTGGATATGACTTGTGTGAAAAATTTGGGATCAATCGGACGTGGTTTGATAGGTTTTGGCATCGGTTGTGGAAGTTTGAAACTTTGAAGTTCATTAAGTTTGAATTGGAGGGTGATTCATGTTTTTAGCATTGTTTGATTTGATTTGAGGGCTCGACTAAGTCTGTATGTTGCTTTAGGACTAGTGGGTATGTTTGGTTGAGGTCCCGGGGGCTTCAGGTTGATTTTGGATGGTTGGAGGATCAAATTTCATTTTGGAAGAATAGGTAAAGTTGTTGCACCTGGTGTAATCGCACCTGCTCAACAATGACCGCAGGTGCGAGCCTGCAGAAGCGAGCCAATGGACGCAGGTGCGATTTGGAAGGAAGAGGCCATAGGTCGCAGGTGCGGAGGTATAACCGCATCTACGCATCCATAGATGCGGAAGATGGACCGTAAAAGCGGAAGGGGCCAGGGCGTGAGGGATCGCAGAAGCGGAAGAATTCTGCAGGAGCGGGCGTCGCAGGTGTGACTGTGGGCCGCAGGTGCGAGACTTCTGGACAGAACACTTAAATGCAAGGGTTCGCGATTTTTGCTCAAATTTAACATTTTGAGCTCGAGTTTGGCGATTTCTTGAGAGCATTTTGAGGGATTTCTTGAGATAAGTCCCTTGTGCTTATTTTTTATCAATAATCTTGCTTCCCCATTTATTTTTCCACCTAGTTAGTGTGTATTTAAGGTGGAATTTGGGAGTTGAGACTTGGGATTTGGAGAGTTTAATTTGAGGATTTGAAGGACCATTTGGTGTCGGAGTTTTAGTAAATTTGATATGGTTAGACTCGTGAGTGAATGAGTGTTCATATTTTGTGACTTTTACCCAATTCCAAGACATGGGCCCGGGTCAACTTTTATGGCGAATTTTGGAATTTTTGTTAAAGTATTGATTTCATTAATTAGATGAGCCTATTATAGTTGTATTTATGATATGCAATTGTGTTTGGCTAGATTTGGGCAATTCAGAGTCAGATAATCGAGGAAAGGGCATTCTTACGGATTGATTGAGCTTGGTTCGAGGTAAGTGGCTTGCCTAACCTTGTGGGGGGGAAATCCCTTAGGATTTGGTACTGTTGTAATATGTGAGAGCCGTGTACGTGAGGTGACAAGTGCGTACACGGGCTATTTGTTGTAAAATCGGATTTTGCACTGAGTAGTGATCACTTTTCATTTTAATTGAGTTAATCAGCATGTGTAGTTACCATGTTTAGTCTAATATCCCATGTCTACGAGCTTTAACTGCTTATTTGAACTCTGTGCAGCATGTCTAATTGATTTCCTAATTTCCCTTGATATTTATCAGTCTTGACTATAGAATTCTTGTTGTTAACTGTTGTATTTATCGGTTTGAGCTGTGTGTTTAATTTTGAGACTACGAGGCGGTTCTTCAGGAGTTCTCCCTGCATATTTACTTTTGAGACTACGAGGCGGTTCCTCAGGAGTTCTCCCTACATATTTACTTTTGAGACTACGAGGCAGTTCCTCGGGAGTTCTCCCTGCACATTTACTTTTGAGATTACGAGGCGGTTCCTCGGGAGTTCTCCCTGCACATTTACTTTTGAGACTACGAGGCGNTTATGTTGAGGAGCCAGTGGCTATTTTGGGCAGGTAGGTTCGAAAGCTAAGGTCAAAGAATATGGCTTCCGTGAAGGTTCGGTGGAGGGGTCAGCCGGTCGAGGAGGCGACTTGGAAGACCGAGTAGGATATGTACAGTCGTTATCCTCATCCTTTCACCACTTTAGGTATGTCTCTATACTCGATCGATAACGAACGATTATTTTAAGAGGGGGGAGGATGTAACGACCCGGCCGTTCGTTTTGAGAGTTATAGCCTCAATCCCCTATTTATTGCTTTCCCCATATCTGTTTCAGCTTATGTGACTTGCCGGGAGGTTTTGTTTTGGTTTTTGGGGTGTTCTGGGACACTTAGTCCCTAAACGGAAGCTTAAGCCTTAAGATTTTAACTATAGTCGGAACTGTGTGAAGATAACTCTGGAATGGAGTTTTGTCGGTTCCATTAGCTCCGTTGGGTGATTTTGGACTTACATGCGTGTCTGGATTGTGTTTTGGAGATCTGTAGCTCATTTAGGTTTGAAATGGCAAAAGTTAGAGTAGGTCCGTAATGTTGGATATGACTTGTGTGAAAAATTTGGGATCAATCGGACGTGGTTTGATAGGTTTTGGCATCGGTTGTGGAAGTTTGAAACTTTGAAGTTCATTAAGTTTGAATTGGAGGGTGATTCGTGTTTTTAGCATTGTTTGATTTGATTTGAGGGCTCGACTAAGTCTGTATGTTGCTTTAGGACTAGTGGGTATGTTTGGTTGAGGTCCCGGGGGCTTCGGGTTGATTTTCGATGGTTGGAGGATCAAATTTGATTTTGGAAGAATAGCTGAAGTTGTTGTACCTGGTGTAATCGCACCTGCTCAACAATGACCGCAGGTGCGAGCCTGCAGAAGCGAGCCAATGGACGCAGGTGCGATTTGGAAGGAAGAGGCCATAGGTCGCAGGTGCGGAGGTATAACCGCATCTACGCATCCATAGATGCGGAAGATGGACCGTAAAAGCGGAAGGGGCCAGGGCGTGAGGGATCGCAGAAGCGGAAGAATTCTGCAGGAGCGGGCGTCGCAGGTGTGACTGTGGGCCGCAGGTGCGAGACTTCTGGACAGAACACTTAAATGCAAGGGTTCGCGATTTTTGCTCAAATTTAACATTTTGAGCTCGAGTTTGGCGATTTCTTGAGAGCATTTTGAGGGATTTCTTGAGATAAGTCCCTTGTGCTTATTTTTTATCAATAATCTTGCTTCCCCATTTATTTTTCCACCTAGTTAGTGTGTATTTAAGGTGGAATTTGGGAGTTGAGACTTGGGATTTGGAGAGTTTAATTTGAGGATTTGAAGGACCATTTGGTGTCGGAGTTTTAGTAAATTTGATATGGTTAGACTCGTGAGTGAATGAGTGTTCATATTTTGTGACTTTTACCCAATTCCAAGACATGGGCCCGGGTCAACTTTTATGGCGAATTTTGGAATTTTTGTTAAAGTATTGATTTCATTAATTAGATGAGCCTATTATAGTTGTATTTATGATATGCAATTGTGTTTGGCTAGATTTGGGCAATTCAGAGTCAGATAATCGAGGAAAGGGCATTCTTACGGATTGATTGAGCTTGGTTCGAGGTAAGTGGCTTGCCTAACCTTGTGGGGGGGAAATCCCTTAGGATTTGGTACTGTTGTAATATGTGAGAGCCGTGTACGTGAGGTGACAAGTGCGTACACGGGCTATTTGTTGTAAAATCGGATTTTGCACTGAGTAGTGATCACTTTTCATTTTAATTGAGTTAATCAGCATGTGTAGTTACCATGTTTAGTCTAATATCCCATGTCTACGAGCTTTAACTGCTTATTTGAACTCTGTGCAGCATGTCTAATTGATTTCCTAATTTCCCTTGATATTTATCAGTCTTGACTATAGAATTCTTGTTGTTAACTGTTGTATTTATCGGTTTGAGCTGTGTGTTTAATTTTGAGACTACGAGGCGGTTCTTCAGGAGTTCTCCCTGCATATTTACTTTTGAGACTACGAGGCGGTTCCTCAGGAGTTCTCCCTACATATTTACTTTTGAGACTACGAGGCAGTTCCTCGGGAGTTCTCCCTGCACATTTACTTTTGAGACTACGAGGCGGTTCCTCGGGAGTTCTCCATGCACATTTACTTTTGAGACTACGAGGCGATACCTCAGGAGTTCTCCCTGTATATTTACTTTTAGGACTACGAGACGGTTTCTCGGAAGCGCCCCTGTTGTTATATCATTTTGCGGTGTTGTTATTGCTTTGTGAATACTTTTTGTTATTTTCTCCGTTTTACTTCATTTTATTATATCATATGTCTTATTATTATATCACAGTAGGGCTTGAACCTGACCTCGTCACTACTCTATCGAGGTTAGGCTTGGCACTTACTGGGTACCATTGTGGTGTACTCATGCTACTCTTCTGCACATGTTTTGTGTGCAGATCCAGGTATTTCTTATTAGCCCCGCTATTAGTTGAGAGTGCTTACTGTTGTACGGAGACTTCAAGGTGCATCTGCCGTGTCCGCAGACCTCGGAGTCCCCCTCTATTCTTTCTTATGTTATTTACCTTCCGTACTTCTTTTATTAGACTCTGGTGTATAGAGATACTAGTTTACTTCTGTAGCTTGTGACTTATGATGTTTCGGGTTTTGGGAGTACCGTGTATTACTAGAGTGTTGGTTATTGTACATGCCGAGTGGCATTGTTATCAGTTATTCAGTTATCTATTGAAGTTAGTTGTTAAGCTTTCCTTCCATTTTGTTATTTTCGTATTTTTGTTAGGCTAAACTAGTAGTAGAGACTAGGTGCCGTCATGACAACTTACGGAGGGAGAATTGGGTCGTGAGATCTTTATTGGGTAATAATAGAACCGATAAAAAATGATCATCGATGATGTTGTTAATATAATATAGCGCTCAATATTATTAATAGTAGTGAAGATCTTAAGCTCAAATATGTCATGAAATTTGGACAGAAAAATGATTGGCCAAATGAACAATTCGCAATGAAAATTGGCTTCACCTGAAAAATGTGACGTTGAACGGATAGTCCCAACACCTGAAAGTACAAAGCCAGTGAAGGTATAAATGTGTTCTTGTGCAAAGAAAAAAAGTCAAGTCGATAGACATAAAGACAACTTGTGTCACAAGAAGATTTGTAAATATCTTGGCATTGATTATATAGAGACATGTTCTCTTGTGGTGGATGTAGTAATTTTGGGTTTTAATCTGGCAATACATGAAAAACTTGATATGCGTATAATGAAAATCATTGAAGGATTTAACTTGTTCTGGAGCATATTAAGGTTTCCAAGAATTTATTAGATAAAGCTTCAAAAGTTCTTATACGGATTAAAACAATCAGGGCACATGTGATATAATTGCGTGAGTGAGTACCTATTGAAAGAAGTATACAAGAATGATTCAATTTGTCCTTGTGTCTTTATAAATATATCTGGATCTGAATTTGTTATAATTGCCGTATATGTTGATGATTTAAATATCATTGGAACTCCTGGGGAGCTTCCTAAAGAAGTAGACTGTTTAAAGAAAGAATTTGAAATGAAAGATCTTGGAAAGATAAAATTTTGTCTTGGTCTAAAAATTGAGTATATGAAAGATGGAATTTTTGTCCATCAATCAGCATACACTGAAAATTTTTTAAAGCGATTCTATATGGATAAAGCACATCCATTGAGTACCCCGATGGTTGTGAGATCCCTCGTTATAAATAAAGATCCATTCCGATCTCATAAAAATAACGAAGAGTTTCTTGGTCTTGAAGTACCATATCTTAGTGCAATTGGTACACTAATGTATCTTGCTAACACTACAAGGTCTGACATAACTTTTCAGTTAATATCTTAGCAAGTTATAACTATGCTCTTACAAGGATACATTGGAATGAAATCAAACACATATTGTGGTATCTAAAAGGGACTACCGATATGGGCTTATTTTATAGCAATGATTGCAATCTCGATCTCGTTGGTTATGCCGATACTGGGTATTTATCTGACCCACACAAGGCTCGATCTCAAACAAGCTATGTGCTTACATGCGGAGGCACTACCATATCTTGGCGATCAACTAAGCGATCAATCGTGGCTACTTCATCTAATCATGCTAAGATAATTGCTATTCATGAAGCAAGTCGAGA
>AWOL01S0138753.1:0-11604 GCA_000715115.1 Nicotiana otophora
ATTGAAAAGAACCAGATAGGTTTACTCTGCTCTCTGTGTTTTGCTGCAACAACTTTCTTTCGTTCAAAAATTTCAACATGAGTCATCTCCATTTTTTCTTCTTTCCTCTGATGGCTCATGGCCACATGATTCCTACGCTTGATATGGCCAAGCTCGTCGCTTCTCGTGGTGTTAAGGCCACCATAATCATCACACCTCTCAATGAATCAGTTTTCTCCAACTCTATTCAAAGAAGCAAGCAAGTGGGAATTGAAATTGACATCCGTTTGATCAAATTTCAAGCTGTTGAGAACGGCTTGCCTGAAGGATGTGAGCGCCTTGATCTCATCCCTTCAGATGACTTGCTAAATAACTTCTCCACGGCTACAACTATGATGCAAGAACCATTTGAGCAGCTTCTTCAAGAATGCCGCCCCAATTGTCTTGTTTCTGATATGTTCCTTCCTTGGACTGCTGACAGTGCAGACAAATTTAACATTCCAAGATTGGTTTTTCATGGCACAAGCTACTTTGCACTTTGTGTCGCTGATAGCATCAGGCATTATGAGCCTTTCAAGAATGTCACTTCTGATTCCGAAACTTTTGCTGTACCGAATTTGCCTAACCAGATCAAGCTGACCAGAACACAGTTATCCCCATTTGATCGAATCGAGGAAGAGGAAAGTATGTCCCCAGTGATAAAAGCACTCAGAGATTCTGGCTTGAAGGGCTACGGAATTGTTTTCAACAGCTTCTATGAGCTTGAACCAGATTATGCTGAACATTACACCAAGGTTCTGGGTAGAAAAACATGGGCTATTGGCGCACTTTCTCTGTGCAACAGGGACAGTGATGATAAAGCTGAAAGAGGGAAGAAATCCTCTATTGACAAACACGAGTGCATGAAATGGCTTGATTCGAAAAAATCAAGTTCCGTTGTTTACATTTGTTTCGGAAGCGTAGCAATTTTCACTGCAACACAAATGCGTGAACTAGCTATGGGAATTGAAGCTTCTGGACAAGAATTCATTTGGGTTGTTAGAATAGAACTAGACAACGAAGATTGGTTGCCCGAAGGCTTCGAGGAAAGAATGAAAGAAAAAGGTTTAATCATAAGAGGATGGGCACCCCAATTGTTAATTCTTGATCACAAAGCTGTGGGAGCTTTTGTTACGCATTGCGGATGGAATTCAACGCTGGAAGGAATATCGGCAGGGGTGCCAATGGTGACATGGCCTGTGTTTGGGGAGCAATTCTTCAATGAAAAGTTAGTGACTGAGGTTTTGAGAACTGGGGTTGGTGTTGGTTCGGTTCAATGCAAGAGAATAGCTAGCGAGGGAGTGAAAAGAGAAGCAATATCTAAGGCAATAAAACAGGTCATGGAAAGTGAAGAAGCAGAGGGATTCAGAAACAGAGCCGAAGAGTACAAGGAGATGGCTAGGCAGGCAGTTGAAGAAGGAGGATCATCTTACTCTGGATTAACTAGTTTGCTACAAGACATAAGTACATATAGTTCGACGAGTAATTAAGAAACGATTTGTTCCTAATCACTCCACTAGTAGAAGTCCAAATAGATATGACCACCAATCAAGAGCCAAAAAAGAAAATATGCATAGGATGTATATCATCTTTGTAATTTTTGGTGCACTCTTTCTATATGCTTATTTAATCGTTATTGTTTCCCTTCATTTAATCGTTATCTCACTCTTTCTATATGCTTATTCAGTCGGATAAACCTTCAGGTTCTACATGATTTGTGATCATATCTTGATGAACATAAACATTATGGGAAGAAGAAACATCAGATTTGAGAAGCCTTACGTGTTACATATATTTATATTATGTTATGTGTACAATAAGTGGAAGTATCTTCACATCAAATCAAACCATAAACTCTAATTTTACCACTATGGGAGGTCGAGTTGTCAAACTATTGTGTTTCCTTACAAAGTGTATTACATTACGTAGAATATTGTTGAAGTTCTCATACTACTACAAGCTTGAAAACTAACAAACAGTACATAGAGCATCGGGGCACCATCCATATGGAAGCCCCACCTTATAGCAAACGTTCGCTACACGGGGAATTCAGACTCTGTAAGGGAAGCTCGATTTGGTGAAACCCACAGAAATAACCAGATATGAACAAGAATTCCAGACAGATGTCTTTCTTCGATTTTGAGCTCACGAGCATCATGTTCTTACTTACCAGCAAGTACTCGGGCAAAGTAATCCCCTGCTTCCCCCTTCTCCCGATGATGCCACACTCGGCACAGTAGGAAGCTAAGGACGACAAAATGGAAGAGAACATATATTATAATATGGTAGCTTCATGACTTGACATGAACAAACAACTTTCGCGCTGGAACCCAGGCGTCATTGTGTATCAACAGTACGTTTTATTTGTAGAGCAGCTCTAACAACATTGCCCCTTGTGATAATCCCAACCTTCACATTTCAGTAAACATGGCTTCATCAGAAATTAAAAGCTGCTGGCAGCTGCACTAAAAATCCAATAAAGAGAACAAGAAGGCAAATTACCAGTTTGCCATCAACATCAACAACAGGCAGCCGCCGGTACTTCGTTTGGAGCAACAACCTAAAATCAGCAGGAATTTATCTCATGATGTCAACTTTACAGTTAAATCGCTAAATGAATAATCCAGATTCTCATTTAGTGATTAGCAAGAATACTATAGTCGAGCGGAAGGAGAAAAGATTAGCAATAATCCTCTGCCTTAAATTACATGTCTCTTGCAGCCTTCCCAAATAGAATAGGTATAAAAAAGAAAAAGGCATTAAAAGGAATTTGACTAACCAATTGCACTAGCTAATTGGAACCTTATTACAGCTTAATGAAAATACAAAAGCTTGTTCAATTACCTCGCAGCATCTTCAAGGTTGGTGTTTTCACGGACAGACAATGGAGTTGGTGTCATGACATCGCCAACAACTTTTCCATTAGTTTTGCTCAGTAGCTTCTGAACCTCATTAAACGTCTACAGAATCAAAGCAAGAAACTTAACAAGATAAAGAAGGAGCTAAAACATTATTCATGGATTCAGAATTTCCTTGTACGCTACATACTGACACCTACTTATAGTAATCTCTAGAAAACCTTTTTTTTCCTGTCACCGGTGAGAGAGAATAATCTCTAGAAAGCTCTAACTGGATGTAATTCTAACTCCACCCACAGAATGAGAGCCAACCTCACAAGTAAACTCTGGTCTAAATACTTGTAACACCTTGCACTCGCCAAAACTATTTCCTAGCATGATGACTTAATTCTTCAGGTCCTATTAACAATCCGTGAACATGGTGGCATGTTGAGTCAAATTAAACTAGGAATGTGCTTAATCTAAGAAAATGATTCACTGATGTTTCAGCTAACTTTTTCAAAGAAAAAAAGGAATCACTATATATGATCATAGAGCATTCTTCACATCAAAACTATGTCCTAAACTATTATCTCAGCTCAGAGCCGAAACAAAAATATAAAATAGAAGTGCAAACATGAAACCATATTACAAACCACAACAAATATAATTATTCAGTAATGAAAAATGTTATCTACTATTAGAACGAAAGATTATTACATACCGTCCAAGTACTGTCAACATCAGGAAACAGATTTGTATCAGCTTGGCCAGTTCCTAGCATAAACATTTAAAAAAATTGAAAAAACAAAAGAAGAAGAAGAAGCAGTAAGAGAAATTGCAGGAAAACGGTGTCACTTCTATTAATGGATAGAAACTGATATTTTTAACAATGGTTCAACTTAAGGAAGCACACAAAGAAACAGTAACCACACATTCATCAAAAGTCAAATTGGTTACTATATCTCACTCATCATAGGAAAAAATTTACATGCATGATCTCAANTCCCAAATAGAATAGGTATAAAAAAAAGAAAAAGGCATTAAAAGGAATTTGACTAACCAATTGCACTAGCTAATTGGAACCTTATTACAGCTTAATGAAAATACAAAAGCTTNGAATAGGTATAAAAAAGAAAAAGGCATTAAAAGGAATTTGACTAACCAATTGCACTAGCTAATTGGAACCTTATTACAGCTTAATGAAAATACAAAAGCTTGTTCAATTACCTCGCAGCATCTTCAAGGTTGGTGTTTTCACGGACAGACAATGGAGTTGGTGTCATGACATCGCCAACAACTTTTCCATTAGTTTTGCTCAGTAGCTTCTGAACCTCATTAAACGTCTACAGAATCAAAGCAAGAAACTTAACAAGATAAAGAAGGAGCTAAAACATTATTCATGGATTCAGAATTTCCTTGTACGCTACATACTGACACCTACTTATAGTAATCTCTAGAAAACCTTTTTTTTCCTGTCACCGGTGAGAGAGAATAATCTCTAGAAAGCTCTAACTGGATGTAATTCTAACTCCACCCACAGAATGAGAGCCAACCTCACAAGTAAACTCTGGTCTAAATACTTGTAACACCTTGCACTCGCCAAAACTATTTCCTAGCATGATGACTTAATTCTTCAGGTCCTATTAACAATCCGTGAACATGGTGGCATGTTGAGTCAAATTAAACTAGGAATGTGCTTAATCTAAGAAAATGATTCACTGATGTTTCAGCTAACTTTTTCAAAGAAAAAAAGGAATCACTATATATGATCATAGAGCATTCTTCACATCAAAACTATGTCCTAAACTATTATCTCAGCTCAGAGCCGAAACAAAAATATAAAATAGAAGTGCAAACATGAAACCATATTACAAACCACAACAAATATAATTATTCAGTAATGAAAAATGTTATCTACTATTAGAACGAAAGATTATTACATACCGTCCAAGTACTGTCAACATCAGGAAACAGATTTGTATCAGCTTGGCCAGTTCCTAGCATAAACATTTAAAAAAATTGAAAAAACAAAAGAAGAAGAAGAAGCAGTAAGAGAAATTGCAGGAAAACGGTGTCACTTCTATTAATGGATAGAAACTGATATTTTTAACAATGGTTCAACTTAAGGAAGCACACAAAGAAACAGTAACCACACATTCATCAAAAGTCAAATTGGTTACTATATCTCACTCATCATAGGAAAAAATTTACATGCATGATCTCAAAGTTCTTAAGTAGTCAAAGTAGAATAAATCACGAAATAGGGACCGCAAGCCTGATCTTTTCTCCTTCTCTTAGCCCCCCTCACCTCTCCCTCTCTTCTTCTTCTTTTTTCCTTCTAAAGGCAGAAACCTCGCTCTCCTCTAGCTGATAAAGAATTATTGGATACCTCATTGCCAGCTCAGCCACTATAGACTTGCTGCCCTAATCATAGGTATTCCAGCATGCACTTTTCACTGCATATCTGAAGAGTGTGTTATGTCCTTCAATTTTTTTTCTTTAATATATAGTCGGCTGAATTTTAAAGGTGTAGCTCAGTAAGATTACGAACAATGTTCAATCTAAACTTCAATCATCATTAAAGCAAGTCTCATCTGATTAAGGTAAACATCTGCTGATGCATTCAATGAAGAACTAATGCTAAAGGACATTTTAGAAGTTAGATTACAAAAGCCTCCTGCTATATGGAGCTATTGCTGAGCTATCTCTCGAATACTTGGTCAATAAAAGGTAAGTATTGTGTTTAAATTTTAAATAATGTTTCTATTAGTAGAAATTGTCCAGACAAAAAAGAAGTTTCATGTTAGCTATATGAAGGAGGGAATTCCAGTCGTACAGTAGAATGCCCCAGCATGCAGGAGAGATCCTATAGGTTTGCTTCTTTATTAAACAACCTTTGATTTTGTTTACTCCTTGACTGTTGTAGTTTCGAAGCACTATATAAATGTTACTTATGTCAACCCCTTCCCCCCAGGACTCCGATCATATTTTCACCAACAAAACCTGCAAAACTCAAGCGCCAAAAGACCTGTCTGGATCTGTCCAGGTTTAGATTCCCCATTAAACGAGAGGAAGAAACCTTCGCTTGTTTAACATTACAAGCCTCGTTAAAAATTCAGAAGTCATATACCATCCATGCAGTCTCAGCAGTATGTTATGTGACCCTACCAGAATAGGAATATCATTCTTGACAAGCTTATGGATTCCTAGCTCCCTTTAAGACTCAATATTTTTATTCATAATAGTGAACAACTCATTGAGAACTTTGAACAGCTTGCTTTTTGAATATAATGACGTACAAGTATATCTTTTCTTATTTCTTATAAAAGTAATGAAGTACAAATATTATCCTTGATATTTAATTTTTTTCCTTGATATTGTAAGAATAAGATAAATGTGATGTTTAGATATTTACCGATTCAGTAGTTTCCGCTGTCAGGAAAACTACCCAATCATAGCTACTCTATTATTGCTCATGAGCATCACTTAAACACGCTCAGCACCAGAATACAGCATTTAGAGAAAGTTCCCAGACGAGTAATAAGGTTGCAAAAGCATAAATTTGTTCACAGACGCTCAATGATACCTGATATAGAGTCAAGTGCCAGTAGGTCATAATCAGAAACAACGCCAACCTGCAGCAGAGTGTCATCTTCTGTCACTGCATTTTATAACTTGATCTAAAAGAAAGCATTATTATTAAGAGAGAGGGGGGGGGATGGAAGAGTCCATATTCAAAGAAAAGATTTAGGATAGCTGTCACAAGCAAGACAAGCTGTCCTATACATACAGGGTCAGAGAAATCATACAACAACTACTACTATGCCTCAATCCTAAATTAGCTGAAATCTGCTATATGAGTCCTCATCATCCATTTTGCTCCATTTAAACACGTCTCAATTCAATATTCAAAATTTAGATTCTCTAAATTAGAAGTTCTCTATATTTGCTACTGGCAAGTAAATCTCTGACAAAATTGAAAGACTCCAAGCCCATATTGGACCTAGTAAGCATTCCAACATGACTAAACCTTAAATCCAAACTAGTTATTATCGTCCATATGGATCTACTGTGCTATTCTTCGCTAAGTCTTGCATGAATTCCAGGAAAAAATAATTTTTTTCTTTGCAATATTGTATATGATTACTTACTTCTTATGCATTGAAGCGACAAGGACCTGAATTTCAATGGAACATAGTCGCAACACCACTATGTCACTTACAAATGCCTTGTTGTGTATTTAAGTTGTCTCCAAATAAAATTTCACCTGCAGCTCAACGAAAATTGTATTTCAAGGCGGCCAACGCGACACTTCCGCTTCAATGACTTGGACTATAACATGTACTCTTGAGGCCAGAGGTCCATACTATGGGTAAGCAAGTGGACGGCAAGCGCATACATCACACCTGAACTCTGACTTAGAGGAATTCAGTCATAATCCAACATGCGGTAGCTTTGCAGCAGTAGCTTGTCAACCAAGCGCGATGACCAATTTGTGTGAATCAACGGTGCCTCTCGTACTAGCTTAAATTACTATAGAGACACAGTCATTGGAAGGTAAGACTAACATGTCTCACCAAAAAGTATTTTTGTTATATCGCGGATATTTTCTCCAAGCCCACAAAGAAGAAAAGGATACATACTTCAACTCTTGCCTTTCTACCAATCCACCACGCCAACTTCTCTACCCCCAAACCCACCTCTGTCCTGATCCAGTTATTGCAACAAGATATGCGCGAGCCAAATTGAGAAGTTAGCTAGTCTAACATCTCTGAATTGCTTTGCTGATCATAATTCTGTCATGGCAGTCTCAATCAGCAATAGGGTTGCATATACCATGAAAGCTCCCCTTTCAAAGGGAACAAGGAGAAGTGGAGAGCCCAGGTCAGAATACTATGGTGATAAATGAAGCGTCTTTCATATGGGAGCCTCCAGACATCTCTAGCCTTTTATCTGAGGATTAAGTTGCTTAAACAGTTTGAAAAATACCAAGTCAGATTAGAAAAGTCAACAGAACTCCTATTGGACTAGCCAGTAACTCTCCTTCCTAGTTCTAAGAAAATACCTGTGAATTAATTGACTAGCCACAAAAAACAATTCAAGAAGAAAAGATGATAGAAGATATGACATGTCTTTGGATTCATTGATCAGGAAAGCTGCCCACAACCTCTCAGCTCATTGTTTCTATACTGCCGTGGCTAACATGAAACTGCATGTTGGAAATTGTTAACATTCAGCTTACACTTAACCTAGTGAAGAGGCGCTCTGGCACAAGGTATCATCTCGATTACAGGAATAAACTTCCCTCTCATCTGTTCATGGAAGAAGCCAACTATGTGAGGATGATTGCCGCCACCTATGCCCCACAATAAGGACAAAAAAATGAAGGAGAAACCTTTCACATATTAGTGTCCCTTGCTTATACTTTTCACCCACAGAAGATCAAACTGTCCTTGTTTGCATTTTAATGAGAATATCTAACGCAGGCAAAAAGGAAAATTGACATCTTCCCAGCACTTATGGAACCACTTTACAAGCATTACAAGAATATTTTTTTTATAAGGTAAATGATTTTATTAACAATGGGGAAACCCCAACATTGCAAGAATATGATCTCTTTATCAGAGCACAACTTAAAACGGAAAGATAAGAGAAGAAATATGCAGTGAAATAAAATGGAAATACTGATCATCCGGAAAATACTAGATTATGTTGGCCATTAACATTAATCTTTCCAAGAAATGATGGAAGTCAACTAAGAGGAATTACCAAATTCCAGTCATCGTCAATTACAGGAAGCCCAGTAACTCTCTTTTCCACAAGCATCTCAAGGGCTGCAGGATCAAAATGCAGAAATGAAGGAAAACAGAATTATTAGCATGTTTACGCTTTAATTTATCAAAATATATATTTGTGTATATACGTTTATACTTTATACTGGGGAAGCAAATCCAGAAGTACCTTCACCAACTTTAGTTGTAGGTTTTACTACATGTAAATCTTCTTTCCCAGTCATAAAGTCACCAACTGTGTAATGTCCATCTCTTGGCTGAGAAATGAAAAGTAACTCATTAGGTTGACCAAGTCACAATGGAGAATTACTCCTACCAACCAAACTAGCAAAATAAAGAAACTCAGCCATGAATTTTTTTTCTAATATAATTTTCTTAAGAAGAAAAACTAAGACCTATTTCTCTCGAAACCAGGTACCGTAACAGAGAGCTAGCTCACCTTAAACGGATCAGCATAATCAAGAAATATTCATTTCACTATGGTTAATGTTTGTCGACACGGTACAATAAATGAGTGCAATATGGCCGTTAGTGACCTAAACGGAGAGCTTCCGTGTGTAAATCCGAAACATAACTAACGAAAATGAAAACACTAAACAACGAATAGCAAAGGGGACACTTACAGGCTGAGAATTCGAAGTAGCAGCAGCATTAGCAGCGGAAGAAGAAAGAAACGCCGGCCGGAGAGATGGAGAAAGTTTCGCTTGAGGTAAACATCGACGAAATTTAGCAACGGATGGATCTCCAGTATGGGGACGGGTGGAAGAAGAGAGCATATACGGCAAAAGAGGAGAATTGAGGACAAAAGTCGGAGAAATTGAGCTAAATTTGAGAATGGACTCCATTGGAATTGAAGGATGTGGAAAAATGTTAAGTTTTGGTTGAATTGAGTTGATCTGATTCAACGAAACCACATTGCGCGGTTCCAGTTGTATGTTTGGTATGCTTGATTTAGAGAATTGTGAGGGAAAGAGAAGAAGAGTCGCTTTTTGACGACGGAATAAAAAGCGTGGCGTGTGAGAGTTTCTTTTTTCGCTTTTTTTCCTCAATCACGCCGTTAGTCCGTGACCGTGAGAGTTGAGACACACAACCCGCCAAGTGGGTCGGTGGGAAGTAGGAACACTGGATAGTTACTCCGCCCGACCCGCCCGCAGTCCTGGAATGCTAAATCACGTGACCCGCTCTTTTTAGTTCTAGTTTCTCGGGCACGTGCACGTGCATGCGAATCATGTAGTACATAACTTTATTGAATAATATCAATATTATCCAAACAAAGATTTAAAAAAAAATGCACATGAAAGAATAAGTACTATATAAATTTATTTGGATGATCGATATGGCTCATTGTATGATGATCTGGATCTCAAGGCTAAGATAATTAAATATCATCTAAACCTATAAAGACAAATTTAAAATTTAATTAGATACATATGAAAAACAAAATCTCCCCATAAAGTAACAATTGATGATTATACCTAATTTTTAACATAATAGTTTTTTTACATTAATTTATTTATATTGTATATTAAATGAACATTTTTCATAAACTTATTAATTTTAACTTACCTTTCATTTGTAACTATTATCGCTCTTCGCATGTTTTGTCCTTCTCCAATAAGTGATTTCACTATTACTAACATGCAAACTGTATCTGAAAATATAGTTTAAAATTAGCAATAAGTATCAAGTAGTAATGTACAAAAATAATTCATAAATTCCTATGAAGAATTACCAAAGACAGTGCCATCACTAAATTTTTCCTCCTCTTCCAATAGTACAAATTTGTTAAAATTTTAAAGTGGGAATGTCATCATCATATTCCTTTAAAATTAATTTGTTAGTAAAAATTATTTCAACTTCTTTGTGCACTAAAGAGTAATTATCTTAACACGATCTAATAAGTTATTAACAATATAATATCTCTTATTTTATTCAAAGAAGTCTTTCCACTTTAATTTTCAACATAATTATTTGAAAAATGATCACTCAAATCTTTGTCTCCTATTAAGGATTTATCCAGTAGATGATGTCATTAATAAAAGCAATATAAATAAGTCGAGAATAAAATATAAATTAAAAATGGTTTTACGTCTTCATTACCTAATATTATAGACCTAAAAATACCTTCATGTTTTTATACATGTATTATTTATTGAATCTCTTCGAGTTATTAATACTTTTATCACTCATTCTACTCAATAGTTTTGTAGCTTGTTATTAGGTACGCATTATTTAGCTAATTCTATATCGTTTACCATATTTACTGAGCCTGATATAATTAAGTAGACAGACCAAAAATAGGCTATAATAGTATAAAATAAGTTCTATAATTTTTATTCTTGTTTGAAATAGATATGATTCAAAATAATTTTATAAAATATTCTATCTACTTTTAATTATTTCAATATACTTTTGTGTATTCAGTTGTTGTTTGACTTTACTTAAGAACTGCATATGTACTAAATGTTTATCTTCCTTTTAATTGTGCCTCTGACTATCACCCTTATACATATTCATTATAGGCTTGACTACTGGATTAAAATATACCGAAAAATCAATAGCCATGACCTTTGAGAGTCGATTGTTGGCACTTGGCACCACTCACTCATTTGTTACAATTGCCACNCTTAACACGATCTAATAAGTTATTAACAATATAATATCTCTTATTTTATTCAAAGAAGTCTTTCCACTTTAATTTTCAACATAATTATTTGAAAAATGATCACTCAAATCTTTGTCTCCTATTAAGGATTTATCCAGTAGATGATGTCATTAATAAAAGCAATATAAATAAGTCGAGAATAAAATATAAATTAAAAATGGTTTTACGTCTTCATTACCTAATATTATAGACCTAAAAATACCTTCATGTTTTTATACATGTATTATTTATTGAATCTCTTCGAGTTATTAATACTTTTATCACTCATTCTACTCAATAGTTTTGTAGC